>APFE031350498.1:41554-56840 GCA_000404065.3 Pinus taeda
ATATATCTCATGTGACGCACCAAGGTGCTCAAAAAATAAGTGTATGTGTCCAAATAGAGTCTGTGTTCTCCATACATCCGAGACACATGTCTCTCAAAAAATCATCAGCAAGAAATAAACCTAGGCGTCTACTGCAGCGAGTTATGCTCCCTATAACACATTGTCGCTCATGCCACCCGCCTCAGCAAGCGGTGCACTCTGGGTTTCACTCTTACTGTGTGGATTTGCAATGCTACGGGGACCTCCTCGACCCCCATGTAATCAAGGATCTGAGCCATCAGACCCTCAAGGTTTTGGGCCACTATCTCCATCTCGTCATCCTCCGGGGGAGCCAAGGCTAGTGCTCTGATGCCCTGTGCATCCCTCTGTGCCTCTGGAGCCAACCCAATGGGTCTCACTGGTCCCACATCTGCAATTCCGTAGCGTTTGTTATTAGGACATATACATGAAAAAATCTAAAAAACATCATAAAAAATAAAATGCAAAAATAATGTGATCAAGTGTCTTACCACCATCATCCCACTACTCTCCAGCGAGCAGTTGCATGTCAGGATCTCCGCAGAAATCCATGCTAGCATATGGCCAATCCTCGACGAAGATCACTTGGCACTCCAGCCACTCTCGAAACAGTGTCCCCCACGACACTGGTCGTTCGCCACCTCCTCGTGGCATGACTTGTGCCCACCGTGTAGCCCTAGTCTCACGTGGTCTCGGCAAATCCTAATCCATGTCCTGCAACTGCAATGCCGGCACCCGCTCGAGCATGAGCGGGACTAAGATGGACCCATAACCAAACTGCTTCGTCTCTCCTCATCGGCAGCGGGTTAGTTGCCTCTTTATATTTGTCGTCACTGTGTCTGCCTAGTTAAACATGGCTAGCCGGAGATGGGTCTTCGAAGCCTCGTGTTGCGCTTGGGAGCCCGCTGCCCGTGTCGCCATGAATAACATAGCACGAAGGGCTACGTCCTCCACTGTCAGGATTGCCACCTTCCCGCTTTTGGTTTTGCATGCCCTTGGGCACACTTTAGCCATCAACGTCTCCAGAGAATCACCCCCGGATCTCTGCCCCTCTAGAATGGGCCTCTTGCCACGACACGACAGCCCAGTCAAAAAATATATGTCTGTATCATCAAACTCGATATCCCAGCCTCGGATAATGAATTTCCCATCTGTGGGATTCCAGGCCCGGATCAGTAGCTCCAGCAAATCAGGTTGTGACCGAAGGTGCAGAGTGAGGAAGAATTTGAGCAATCTGCATGCTCGTAATGCGTTTAGGCACCCCACATCGGTAAAAGCTTGAATATCACTGTCATCATGCGTTCGTTCTTGCCAGACGAATGCCATTATAGCTTGCATGACGGAAAAAAATGAATTAGCACTTCTTTTGCAAAATTCAACGTGAAATTTGCATAAAAATATGATTTTACGTCGTCATCGCGTCTGTTTTTAAAACAGACGCGATGATGCAAGGTTGCTAGTTCTATCTTTTCGCGGTCATAGCGGAAGTACATAACTTTTCCGCGATGATTGGAGCGTGTTATGTGTGAATTTTTTCGGTCATCACGGACCCGATGGGTATATCCGCGATGACTGAGCGGCGGAACCTGGTCTAAAAATCCGTCTAAACTAACACATTTAACAGTCAAAATGCATAAAAATGGTGTTGAATTGAAGCGCAGGACGGAGTTTATCTACCTGGATGGAGTTTCGTGGTGAACGACGGATGAACGGGGTCGAAATTAGCTCGCCAACCTTGATGCTCCAAATGCTTCACAGTGGAATGAACAGTAACAATGGTAAAAATGGATGGATTAACCCCTTTTTATAGTAATTTTTGGAAATTAAAAAATTATATTTTACAAATATGGGTTTTTCTCATTTTTTATCACATGGTTAAGTTAAGATGTGATTTTTTAACTATGTTTTTACATGTATTGTTCATTTTATTTCAAATGGGTTTACGTGTGACATGTTTTTGTGCATAGCTACAGGTGGTGGAGTTTCGTGTGCACTCGATCCATGAAGTCATCTTTAAGCTCTTTTCCGACTCGAAAAGTGAAAAGATCACCGAGTTGTTCCTCTTGACTCGTTAAAAGTAAATAAGAGGCAGTCGCTTTTAAGCTCTTTTCCGACCGTCTAAAAATGAAAAGATTGTTGGGCCTTTGTCGTTTAAGCTCGTTATTGGTTACGAAACGACGTGATTTTGGTCGCTTTTCTACTTTTTCAGGTCGAAGTCACTAATCATGAAAAGTAATCCTCGATCATAATGGTCAGGTGGTTCTTTCGAGTATCGTTTTATACTTTTTCAGGCTCGAGAGACACAAATCTATGAAAAAGGACGCCCCTGGAGTTTTCTTTTCCATGCCTTTTTCAAACTCCCTAAATGTGAAAAAGACTCCGAGTTTTTCCCATGTCGGACTTGTTAAACCCTGACGACATTGGACTCGTCACCATGACGAGACTCGAGTTTCTCCTCCCTAGGGCTCGTTAAACTATTAATAGGTTGGATTCAACAACAGGTTTCTCATTGATTGTCTATGGCAGCTAGTCACTCTTGAACATCGACACTTTTGCTTCTTGTCGGGTTGGGATATCCATGCATCGTCACTTGGCCTTCCGCGGGTTTGGGTTGTCATTTAGTATCATTCCATTTGATCCATGTTGTCTCCATCAAGCCTTTGATCCTTTGGTACTTGAATGTTGCCACCCTCCGGAGTCGTGTCGCCGACATGTTCAAGAGTATAATCCTTCTGCAGTTTACACCTCTGTCTCCTTCTCTGATACTCTGTTTCACCATCTACTACTTGTTCCTTGTCTTGTGTCGTTGATGGGGGAAACATTATGGCCCTCCTGTGACGGGTCGTCTCTTGTCGACATCAACTCATTATCTAGGAGATTGATCTAGAGCTTCCCCTTTGGTACCTTAGAGCTTGCATGCCTCAATGGCAAGTTCTTCGCACCTGGCGGTCGACTTTCATCATTGTTCATCGATTGGGTGATTCCACGAGTGTTCGACTTCAGCTCCTTTTTCACACTCCGTCGATTGTGCTAGCTAGTATCTTGAGAACCATTGGCATTATAGGTGGTCTCTCTTGCGCTTGTTAATGGTTTTCATCATTGACCGGTAATCAAGCGACTTTCTATCATGCTTGAACTCAGCACATCTATTCGCATGTTAGAATTTGTACTATGATTGGTTGGAAGACCCTGAACTCAGATCACACACGTTCGGGCTGCATGGATTGGTTCATGATACATGACTCATTGATGGGTGGCTGCGACCATACCTGAGTCTTTATGGGTGGCTACGACCACACCTTTGTCATTATCATGGTCGCATTAGCTGGATGGTTGCGACCATACCACAGACCTATTCAGTATGTCTTTTGGATGGCTGCGTCCATGCCTAGACTACATGTACTTCAGAGATATCAGTTCAACTTTCGTGCAGGTCCTTCCAGATGTTGTTCCAGCTCAGTTGTTTTGTAAAGCATTTCACCCCTCCCACTCTCTCGGGCTTCATACTTTAGGGGGCATCTGTTACACATTAATTTATCACCGTTTTCACTCCCGGTCTTCTCACTGTGTCATGTGTCCAAGTCAAACATGCTTATGATAGACAAATGTTCTCCTATGCTGCCAATTGACCCAATTTTCCAAAGTTATCTGCCTCATCGCGGCTATTGGCTTAATAAATGTGCTGGAAGGTGCTCATGAACAGTCCATACGCGTTGCTAACACAGAAGTACACCTGATTCCTGCGATGGCCCGATTTTAAGCACCAGCGCAGGGCTATGTGTTTCCTTCAGCGATGATCTAACTAGTTGTACTGATCACTTACGATGTCAGTGTTGAAGCTTAGTTATGTGCCCGTGATGATCCAAATTGGGCAAATTTGTTCCAACAGTCGGCCTTCCAGATGACTCCAGACCTGGTTGTTGGCCTAGTTTTGTCGCCCTTCCTTCCCTGGTGTGGCAGTTCCGTCAATTGTGCTACCTTCCTTTGATGATAATCTCTCCTTTCCACCTTTCTTGGAGACTCCTTCCCCTATTTAAACTCTCACCATTGATATGCATTTCTAGTTCCTGAGTTCCTGATAGTTGGCTAGTTGAGCAGTGTTGTTAAGTGTTTGTGAGTTTTCTAGGTAGCTAGTGTGAGTGTGACAAGTGTGGGATTGTTGATAGCTTGTGGAAGGTTGTGAAGTTCCCTTAATCTTGTGTAAATATTATGAGTGAGAGAGCTCTTGTATGTTGGGAGATCCATCTTCAAAGAGTGAATGCTTGTAGAACATGTTGACTGGACCCTTCTGAGAAGGCTTGTGATGTCAAGACTTTGGTTGTAAGCTCACTCTTATTTCATTATTAATGCAATCAATGATGTTTTCCTATGTCTTGTATGAAATGTACTTGATAGCTCGTGACTTCTTGACTTTGTGAGTAAATAGTTCATTGTTGTTTCCGGTTATGTGCTTTGTTGTATTTCCTTTGCTTTGTTTCAGGTTGATCACTCGTTGAGGAGAAGGAAGCGCAAGCTGGAGCAGCGCAACGGAACTCCATCGACCACCGGTTGAGGTAGGCCTCCAACTTTAACTGTTTAAGGAAAGCTATTATTGATCTGTCCTTGTTTCTGACTAGACCCACTCTAGGGCTAGAGGGGTTGCCTCTGTCCGCAGAGGGAAACACTTTCCTGCATTACACCAGCTCAAAAAAAGATAGAAAATATAGATCAATGCCTTAGAATTCAGCCTCTTCGAGGGGGAAACCTCCTTTACATTACATAAATGAACAATTCTTGGATGATACAAATGAAAAGACCTCCTTTCTATATATAGGAGTTTAAGGGGTCATAATATAATCAGAGCCGACATAACAATAACAATGTAAGGGCACAATAATAACAATAGTGGGCTTCTGTGGGGTACAATAGTAACAATATGGGCACCACATGTGTACATCAATATAATAAGGGGGTTGTACTAATAACAATAAGGGGTTACACTAGTAGTATAGGGGCCTAACAAATTTCATGATAAGCGAATCAATTCATATATTAAACATGATTTTGAGATTAACGAAAATAAATAAATAAAAATATTTGGGCTTAATTTAACATGTTAGGCTTAATTAATAAATCCATCGATCAATTTGAACACTTTCACAATGAAAGAGTAATTACAAAGTTCATTAATAAATAAAAGAAATTCAATTTCACAAGGAAAAACAAGACGAAGTCATAACAAATAAAATAAATTAAAGGATTCTTTCATATTTGACCAAAGAGCATAAACATCCAGTCTTATCGAAGTCACCAAGTTTTAAGTAAAACTTGGAGTATTGTTAATGGATCAATACCTGGAAGATGAAAGGGGGACCATTATATAATAATATATATAATGGGGATTTGAATCGTGAATCTCACAATTTACATCATACTTCATAACACAATGATTTCCAATTAAGCTACCCAGTGAACTTATATTATAGTTATATTATTAAAAGCATCATCACAATTAAATTTAAAGAGAAACTATGATGCAATGAAGAAATAGAGAATAAGAGAAATCTAATGTAGTATAAAGAGATCATTAACCACAAATTAGAAATAAAAATTATGTTTAATATTATAACTAGTTTAAAGAAAAAAAATATCGTGATTAAATAGGAACAATCCCTCTTAAATTGCATATTGAAACTAGAAATTGGATGATGCCTAAGACACCATGGGAGGAAAAATATCTATCTTTTTATAATAAGAAAGTGGAGAATGAGAAAACTTTTTCTTGGAATGATTTGCATATGATACTTAAAAAAATGAAAAATGAAAAAGTCATTCTCTTAAAATAGTCATAAGGTCTCAATTTCACAATATTTTTAGCACCATTAATCTTCATAACTTGTTAACTCATGATAACCAAAAAAAACTAAAAAAGTTTTTCTCTAAAAACAAAATGTCACAACAAATAAATTAATTTCTCCCTAATTTTCTTAAATTCCAAGACATAAAAGTTGATGCAAATAGATGATAATCATCTCCAACATCATTTATAATAGCTTGCAATGCATTACATAAATTATATTAACAAGTTCAAAAAAACTTACCAGACATGAAATTAAAGAATAATTATCCATACTTTTTTGAAGTTTAAAATTTTGACAAATATTTGATAATATTTTTTATAAAAATATTCAAAATAGTATTGTATTGTATCTTATCTTAAACTATAGTATTGTTAATTAATTTTCCTTTTTAATAAAATATTTTTATTTATTTTATAAAAAATTAATATAAAAATATTCAAAATTTTAAAAACTATATTATTGTTTAATTTTTTTTTTTTAACAAAATAATTTTATTTTATAAAAATTATATATATAACTAATTTTAATCCCTATAATTTTCCTTTTCACATCATAATATAATAATATGTAAATATAATATAATATATCATCATAATATAATAATATGTAAATATAAATATAAATATATTTTTTATAATATAATTTAAGTGGATCTTCTAAATCAACAAATTTTTTATTAGGTTAGATAAATGTCAATTAATCAAATTTATTTTAAAATAGTTTTATGCAAAGAAAATAAGGTGGATGATCTAAGTATTTTTAATTTACATTTATATGGGACATTTTTTATATTTTGATTTTTATGAGAGAAGTTTAAATAAAGTGATGTTTTTTTAAATAAAGTATCTTTATATTTCTTATAAAGTCCATTTCATTACTCCAATATATATGGAGCAAAGTTAACTATTATATGGAGCAAAGTTAACTATTAGCTTTCTTCCCTATAAATTAAATGTTTAAATTTACTATTTACATAATCTCAAATCTATAAAATTTAACATTATGCTTGATTTCTTGTTTCAATTTTTCTCACATTTTTAATAATATATGTTTTGTAGTGTAGATGTTGGAGCGATGGTGGTGTTTAGGGTTTCAGTGCTCATAATTATCCTCACATGGGTTGTGTTACCGGTTAACAACTTAAGGCTCACCAATTTTTGTTGGTACCTCGAGGGTGTCACATGGAAAATCACGTGTTGCGGTCCTGTTTTCTATTTCCAAGAATGGTTTAATATTGTGTTTGTTGGAGGGCCCATGTCAGTCACAGATGAATTATATTTTTGGGTATTTGTTATTTTTCCTTTGGATTTTATGAGTGAGGTGGAGCTTGTCGACTTTGAGCTTGAACTTTCCCTTGTGACCAGTATATTTGTAGCTTCCTTTGGACATTTGGCTTGTTCTACTTTACGCTTTGGGTCCTTGCTATTCCCTACTCCTAGTTGCTCTCATGTTTACCCAGTTCTCTTAATGGATTGTGATCCCCCTCCTAACCCCGATGCTCCCCTCAAATATCCATCTATGTCGGTCTCAGGTCAGGTGGACACTTATCAAGGCTCTCAGGGTTAGAGTCTCAGTTTGATCAATCCACTCTTGGGTTCAGGCCCTTTCAAACCTATTTCCCTGGCTGACCTCCTTCAAAACAACCAGTAGTTTGTCGGGTCTTCCTCCAAGTTTTCAGGCAGCGAGGGTTTTGACATAGGTTTCAATGGGGGCACTCGTATGGTATTCTTGAGTAGGGACAATATTTAGTTGTTGGAAAATAGTTGTCATAAGTATGGGCATTTGGTTAAGAATTGTCCTATGTCACACTCTATTTCAGTGGATGAGGACAATTTGTTTTGGGAGGATGCGGGTCTTCCAAATGGGTTGCCTTCAACTAGTGACACTTCTACTATTCCTCTTCGTCGCATGGAATATTTGGTATCGATGGCTGTAACGTCCATTCTAGACCCCATGGCCATGGATGAGGCTGCAACAGCTTCTTAGGACCCTAATGTGTCGAGTATCTCTTCTAATCCTCCATGTTTTTTTTCTATTGTCTGCAACGACTCATTTATTATTAATCAATTAGATCACCCTATCTCGGATATCTTGTGTTAGTTGCTCCTCCCTTCCTTCTTGACTCAAGCCCTTTGCAATTTTCCTATCCCTCCTCGCGATCTATCATCCCCAACTATCTCCCCAACTCAATCCCCTTCCAATATATCAAGTGAGGACTCCTCCTCATATAACCTTCGACATCGATTAAATGATCGTTTCAAAGATATCATGATATTGGGTTGGGACAAATACAATCTGCATGTTTAGAGTCTCGGGGGAGGGGGAGAAAATCCCACATTACGTTGGCTAAGGAGCGAGCTAAGGTGGATACCACAGCAAGCTGCGAAGCTTCTATCTATGGGGTTCTTAGAGCAATTATAACCCCCTTCACTTGTAATAGCCCGTGGTTGAATTTACATGTAAATAAATATAAGACCAAGGTCATGGGACACATATTCCAAGTTGAATGGTGGGAAAAACATCCTAGTGGGTGTCACTTCGGTTTATTTATGGCTAAGGAAATTGGCAAAGGCATTAACAAAGGAAAAGAGGCATTAATTAAAATTTATTTATGAAATAATGGAAAATAGGAGAAAAGGAAGGTGAAAGGTCACATAATTGCAAGTGAAGAAAATTGAAGGAAAATGAAGAAAATAGAGGCCTCAATGATAAAAAGACTTATGAGGATCAGCTCACAGACTTTGGTCAGTTCAGTCTTTGAAACTCTCATTCTATTCTCTCTCTCTCTCACTCTTGCACACTTAGAGAATTCTTGGAGCATGCTTGGAGCACTCCATTTTTCATTAGATTTGGAGAAATAAGGCAAAAGAAAAGTAAAAAAATATAAGGGGATAATGAGATCAACAACTATAATGAGATTTCCTTGCAGGTATCGAGTTGCATGTATGATTTACTTACTTGTTTTGGCATGCATGATATATGCATGTGGTTATTTGGTTATGAACTATCATTAGCATGGAGGACTTCCTAAACTGATAGTGGTTTTTCCTAGCTTTGACATTTCCTGGATAGCCATGGTGTTGTGGATTTTTCCACTTGTTGTTTTTTATTAGTGCTCAGGTTCCTTATGGTTGTGAGTTGAGTTACTAGTTCCTGGAGTTGTTGGTTGGAACAAACGCTCTGGAGCCCTGGAACAACTTGGGTTGAGTTACTAGTCCTGGAGCCTCATTGGAAAAACGCTCTAGAGACCTTGGTGGGTTTATTTACTAGTTCTGGAGCCTTTTTGGACAAACTCTCTGGAGCCCTTGGTGGGTTGTTACTAGTCTTGGAGCCTTGGTTGGAAAAATGCTTTGGAGCCTTGTAAGTTTGTGGGTTGAGTTATTAGTTCTTGGAGCCGTGGTTGGGAAAAATGCTTTGGAGCCCTAGATAGCTTGGGTAGAGGGTGATTTGGTTGGTGTTAGTGATGTTTGATCGTGAGGTGGATTCACTAGTTGAGAGTTGAGCTGCTTTGGCCTCTAGAAGCCCTGATTTAGTTTTGTTGGGTTTATTCCATGAGATCTCACATTCATGCTTGGAATATGGGATGGTGGTGATTGGTTCAAAGAGAGAATTAGTTCATCTCAATCTATGGTCAGGTGGTACATGGAAGTCCCTAACTTGGTTGGATTTGCCTATGTTAATAGGAGTTTTTTTCCTCTTGTATTTCATGAGCAATTGTACTTGTTATCATGTGGCTTTGATGGTTGTATTATCATGATGTATATGTTGTTCATTTGGTGGTTATATGTTAAATGATGTATATCTGTTATGGTTCTTAATGTGTTTTTGATTTTTTGATGAATGGTTAATGAATGCACAAGTTAATAGATGTTATTGCAGCTATTATGAGAGGGCATCAGACCTTATTAACGATTCTCAGATAAGTATTAGACCCCTATGTTTAAATATGCATTCATGACTTGTAGATTACATGTTCGCCATATGTTTGATGAAATGACTATCATGGTTAGGTATGGTTAGGTCAAGTCCTTGCTCAAATTTTATGTCAGAGGCTTTATCCTTGTGTCATTTACTATTTTAGAAAGTCTCATTAAGTTTGAAGTTGTATGGAGACAAGCACTTAAAAGGTGGCATTGATTCCAGAGTCACAAGCTCAGAACTCAGAATTTTGGACTGCAATCACTACCTTGCAGAATTATGCATGTGACTGGAGGCCTACAGTTGCATGGATGCAATGTTATACAAGCAATTGGCAATCTAGGTCAGTGAAAAAGGGTATGCAACTTAGGAATTGGGAACTGATAGTAGTTTTCTAGCTTATGAGTGTCTTGTAAGTCATGTAGAATGTTACTATGTGGTTGTTATGTTTAGTTGTTGGATCCACTTCCATGAGTGAAGCTTGGATGTTGGGTCAGGTCATAGTAGCTCTTCCTCTCATATTTACCCTGGCAGGCCAGTGAAATTGGGTAAATGTGGGAGGGGTGGTTACACCAGTATTCCACTATGAAGATACTATCCTTTAATTGTTGGGGTTTGGTGAGTCTCCCCAAAATACTAGAATTTAAACATATTATTGAATTGGAATCTCTTGGTATCATTTTTCTTCAAGAGATGTTGGGTTTGGGCGTCTCTATTGTTCATAGTTTGGACAAACTATTGCGGGGTCAATTTTTTCAATATACTAACATTATTGGCCAATCAGGTGGTCTATTTGTGGGTTGGATCAACCACTCTTTCAAGATTTTAAACTCATGGAGTTCTCTGGATGGGCTTGGGGTTGAAATCTTCTCTAAGGAATTAGACAATGTGGTTTCTTTAATTAATGTTTATGGCCCCTCTCTTAACAAGCATTCCTTATGGGAATCCCTTTTCAATATTTCATTGGTAAATATGCCTCATTTAATCATTAGTGGGGACTTTAATAGCTCTATGGGTGCGGATGAATCGTGGGGGGAAAGGGCTATATATGATCCCCTAATCGATTTTTTCCGAGACTCTCTGATTTCTAGCTCATTGATTGACTTAGTCCTCATAAAGTTTAGGCCTACTTGGCACAACAAGCAGTCTGGATTTGCTTGTATTGCAAAAAATTTAGACCGTTTTCTTCTCAAAAGGTCTTTTGGGTCTTTTCCAAAATATCAAGCAATGGAATGGTGTCGATGATATTTCTGATCACTTTTTTTTTTTTAATCAAAAGGTAATCTCCACAAACTTGCTACCCCTGTCAAATTAAATTCCTCATGGTTAAAGGATGATGCCTTCCTTGAAATGGTCAAAGAGAAGTGGGTTGCATTCTCTCCTCAGATTGGCCTTTCTGTTGGGAAGCACTTCATGGATAATCTTAGCCTCATCAAGAAAAAATCCAAAGAATGGGATTCTACTAAGAAGTTTTCAGAATGTATGGACCTCAATATTATTGAAGAGAAAATCAATACCATTGTCTAATCATCAGAGGATGAGGGTTTTTCCTTTTATGCCTCTAGGGACCTCCTTTTCTTCTTAGAAAAGAAGAAGAAACTTATCCTAGATAACAAAGAAGAAGAAACTTATCCTAGATATCTGGTCTCTAAAATACTCTACTAAGAATGATGTCTCCTTTTTTCTAGCTTTGGCCTCAAAGAGTGTCAACCATTTAAAAAAATTGTTTCATGCTCAGAAGGAGGCTACCATTGCTGAGGTCATTCAAACTGCTCTCCCTTCTCCCCATTTACTGGATGTGGATGAAAACTTGGACCTTATGGAAGAAGTCTCTGAGGAGGAGATCAAAGTTGTTCTTAAAAGTTTTCAAAAAAGAAAAATCCTTGGGCTGGATCGTTGGGGTTTTGAATTTTTCCTAGGAATTTATGAAATTTAAGGGAAGGATTTGCTTACTGTGGTGGAGGAAATGATAAAGCTTCAATATATCCTTTCGACTTTAAATTGCATTTTTATTTCCCTGACTACAAAGTTGGAATCACTTTCTCCTTTTTAGATTTCAAACTGATATCGATATGTAATGTTATTTATAAAGTGATATCCAAAGTGATCTCTCTTCGTATCAAACTTATTCTCTTGGCCTCCATCTCTAAGGAACAATTTGGGTTCTTGGAGGGCAGACAAATCCATGAAGCTATTGGGGTGGCTCAAGAGAGCTCGTTCAACCTTAAGATAATGCATTTTAAAGGGGCCATGTTCAAACTTGATTTATCAAAGGCCTATGATAGGGTAAGACGGGTTTATTTGCGATTGCTACTAACTGATGTGGGATTCTGTCTGGAGTTCATTAATTGGATTATGATTTGCATTCAAACTACCTATTTTGGTGTGCTTATTAATGGAATTGACTCACCTTTCTTTCATGCTTAAAGGGGCTTGCGGTAGAGGTTCCCATTATCGCCCCTTATTTTTCTCCTTATGGCAAAAGGCCTCAACCAGTTATTGATTGAGGCAAAAATTAATGGATCTTTCCATGGATGTCTGGTTTCTTGTCCTCTGGCTATATCTAACCTTTTATTTGTGGATGACATCCTAATATTCTGTAATGGTGAACCTGGTAAGGTGGGAGTTCTGAAAAATATCCTCAATTTATTTAGGAAGGCCTCTGGGATGTTAATAAATAATCAAAAATCATCACTCCTTGTTTCTAATCTAGATGTTATCATTGTCTGTTCTATCTATTCCATTATTCCAAAGGATTGCTCAAAGCTTAATGAGGGGATAAAATATTTTGACTTATACTAAAGCCCAATTCTTACTGGCATGTGGATTGGAACTATAATGTTGTCTCCTCTCACATCTACCCACTTTCACCAACTTACCTGGGGTGAACATGAGATGAGAAGTTATTATGATATGAGTCAACCTCCTAGATGACCTTAAGGAAATGGAGTCAACATAAATAGACCTTATTGACTTCCCTTAGGTGCCACAAGACCTCCAGGAGAAACCCAACCTCTCCAGGTGTCCAACCCTTGAGACATTGCATTTTCGCTGACTAAAAGCCCAAGTAGCTCCCTTTCCAAGGCCTCCATGCGACTATGGGTTCCTATTCACTTCTGTAATCCTGCATTAGTGCGACTATAGCCTTTTTCTTCTAGTGTTGTGCCAACAAATGCGAGAATTAAGGCTACGTTTTAGGCATGAAGCTAAGTCTCTGCCCAAAAATCCATGAAACTTCCAGAACTCATAAAAGACATGAAGACAATGCTTGTAAATGAAAACCTGAACCAGGATTTGACCTGAACATCCCCAACCAACACTGACATTCTATCAAACACTTGGTAGATATTCCACCTATAGGTCATGAATGCAAGTTTGAACATAAGGGACTAGATACTTATCTGAACAAGATGGGTCTCTACCTTCTCACATTAGCTGTCATAATATCAATTAGGTCTTGCATTCATTATTTATTCGTGTTATGTCCCTATAATACTAGTGATTACCCCATTAATATTGTATTTGTATCCCTTATTAATATTTTTTTGCCCCTGTTGTCCCAATAATGTTATTACTGTGCCCCATAGAATCCCTCTATTTTTATTTTTGTGGCTTTATATTATTTTGTTAGGTCGATTGGGTTATATTGTGACTCCTAAGACTCCTATATATAGAAAGGAGGTTTTTTCTTTTGAATCATCCAAGAATTTTTCATTTGTGTAATGTAAAGGAGGTTTCCACCTCGAAGAGGTTGAATTCTAACGTGTTCAACTAACTTTTCTTTCTTTTTGTGAGTTGGTTTCATAACATTTGGTATCAGAGCTTTGGATTCTAGGGTTTCGCTGCTCCAAATAGGTCATCGTGGAATTTTCGCTATAACTTTTTTTCTCCGACGTTTCAGAAGCTAAAAACAAAACCCATTTGAGACAAAATCGTGCTAAACCTCAGATCTGAATTTCAGAGCTTTTCGCACTATATTCACGGAGATATGATCATGAGAAGTTGGTCTTTTTGCAGACTCCTGAATTACATTCCAAACAGGTGACCTGGGGAAAATCATCATAACTATCTCTCTAAGCATTAGATTGAAATTTTGTAAGAAGGTACAGAAAGAGGACGGACTATAGTTTCTTGTATATATTTTTAGAGCCAAAGGTCGAAACAGTGACTCGTGGCATGTTGTAAAAGTTCACTCTATTGAACTAGTCTATAATCAGGTCAGTGTGGGAGATTTGGCATAACTCTTCCCTGGAGAATCCAATTTGGATCAGACTGGTGGCATCAGAAAGAGGACACAGAGGGCTACCACAGGTCACAAATTCAGAATTGGATGATTCGAAATTACAGAGATACATCAGATTCAATATCAAGCTCCTACAAAGTGAAAAAAGGTGTGTAATTTTTTTCAAATTTTTTTAATAAGCTTGGTTTGAAAAATTAGTTTGAAGGAATTCAAAGGGCATAGTAAAGCATTATTATCGGTAATTGATGCCCTAAGGAAAGAAAATGCAAACACCTAGTAAGAAACTTGAAATCTCTAGCATGACTCATGAAGAAGAGGAAAAAATGCAACATGATATATCAAAATTACGAAACCAAGTGCAACAAGTGTCACTTGCACAAAAAGCAACAAAATCTAATATGGATGGTTTAAATAAAGATGTAGAAGCTAAGATGGATTGTTTAAAGAAAGATGTAGAAGCTAAGATGGATTGTTTAAAGAAAGGTGTAGAAACTAAGATGAATGACGTGGAAGCTAAGATGGATGATTTGAAGACAAGCATGGAAGATTTGAAGACAAATTTGACAAAGTTTCTACAAAAAATGCTTACTAATGGTGAAATGGTAGTAAAGGAAACTCATGATAAGAACAAAAGAAATGTTAATCATGATTTCATAGACGCTAATGTTGGATATAAGACCCACCATATTCCAAAAATCGATATGAGGAAGTTTGATGGCAAGGATCCCGCAACATGGATATTACAGATGGAGCAATTTTTCGATCTCAATAATGTGCAAAACACACAAAAGGTACGTATTGCAACTTTATATTTGGAACCAAATCAGTTTGTATGGTATCAATGGCTTTTCTCTCGAAACAATTTATCACTTGGGCAATTTTTACGGAAGAATTGATAGCACGTTATGAGGATACAAAAAGCAACACTTTTTTTAGCCAATTGATAAGTCTCAAACAAAAGGGTTCAATAATGGAGCACATTGAGGAGTTCCAAAAATTGAACATAAGGGTAAAAGATATTCCAGAGGAGCATAGGATTGATGTGTTCATAGGGTCTTTAAAGGATAATATCCAACATGATCTTTGCCTTTGGGAACCTGATTCATTAGAGAAGGCATTCAGGTTAGCAAGAAAAATGAAAAGCAAAATTATGGCAACCAGGAAGCATACCACTCACAACTATAAAGAAGGAAGTGTTGTTGCCCCTAGTCTTCTACAACCTATAAGGTTGACACCACAACAATTGGAAGAAAAAAGAGAAAAAGGG
>APFE031350507.1:8566-67113 GCA_000404065.3 Pinus taeda
ATGTCAATTTGAATAAAAATGTATGCAAATTATTTATAGGAACCAGATTTATAATCATGTTCAAATGCAAAAAACATTACACCATATTATCTTTAAAAATGTTGGGAGCTCTTATCAGGAGAAACATATTTCAAGAAGTGTTTGGATGAAACTGGATAACCTGTTCACCATTCCAATTGGAACATGGCATGTTGTAGAAAAAATATTGGATTGATGATGGTAATAATTGTTTGATATACTAAAATTTCAACAAAGAAATTGCATTGACGTCTTTACTAATATCATTTATATTACACTAATGAAATTCAATATTTTTAGAAATTAGGATTCTAGTGGTGATGACAGACCCACCTACCATATTTTGGTAAAACCCACTTCAACGTTTAATTGAAATAATGTTACATTAAGAGAAAGTCTCAAAGAGGAAGCATACAAAGAATGGTTGAATCAACCACCTTTTAATTCCTACTACGTCAAGATTCACCCATTAGGAATGACTACAACAATAATAGTTCTTCATCATAACTTGGGAATGGAGGAAATCAAATGGAGGTTGTTAACCAAAACACCAACTATTATGTCTGGCCTATAGTAGTGATCAATAACAATACCCCCCACCCCCCCCACCCCATGGTTTTTCCTGAAGAATGAATATCTTATGTTGGCTCTGATATACCTCGGTAGAAAACACTTGAAGAATATGGAGATCTACTTACAACTATTGGTAGATGAATTTAAGGAATTGTGGGAATGGATACATGTGTACAATGTATTAAGACCCATCACAATAGCGAGGAGTTTTACATTGTATGACATATGTGCTTACATTGTAAATGATTATCTAGGATTAGGAGTTTTCTCTTGTAAATTAAATTCTTATTGATTTGGTGAGTAACAATATTGTGTCACATATTAATTAAGTTCGTTGCAAATTTTCACATCTTCATGGTCGCTAATGTGTTGGCCTATATATAATAATTCTCTAGGTCTTGTAACAAAATAGTATCATGGATGTACATTTTCTGCACCTTATTTGGAGTATCGGTGATCTAACCACCTACAAAAGCTAGTGTATGAATTATCCAAAGTATTCTTCCCATAACAACAACCTTACATAAGAGAAACATTCACTTTCAATGGTAAACCAGAGAGAACCCAAAGGCCTGCAATAATGACACCAGCTGGATGACTTAGAGCATATGAGATAGAGAAGGAGAAGGATTCTTCATAAGTGTTTGATTCAAATGGGGAGCCTATATTCGATGATTTATATTTTTTTGACACTTTTGTTGAGAAATTTCCCAATGGGATGAAAAGGAAATTTATCTTTTATGAGCTCGCATATGTAGAGCATCTTAAGATTGCCCACATACTAGATCCCATGGATATATTTAAAAATGTTTCATCTTCCTTATGGAGGAACATATGATAAAAATAAAGTGACACATTGATAGTTAGCAGAGGTCTTATTTATCCAAAAACGAAAAAGAAACATTGGCTAAGACAAGAAATTAGAGGAGAGGTTGGCCCCTCATGGTCTTTTAAAGAATGTGATGTCCCATGGATTTTAAAGAAACATCATCTTTCTTTGGAAAAGGAAGTTATAATGAGTGTGAGGGTGCCCTTTTTATATGAATCTTCACTACGATGCTACTTCACTATGGATGGCTATTTGTCAAGGTTGAAATCACATGTCTATTTGAAACTTCCAAGAGTATGTATGTCAAAAACATGATTTTATTATTTTTTATTATTTTTATGTAATGGGATATTTTATCATTAAATTTTGTATACTGTACTATTTACTATGTAGTCTAATTATCCTCTTTCTTGTGAATGGGTGTGTGAACCATGACTTCCCCCAAGACCTACCACGCTCCATATCTAACTTATTTGTATTTTTACGTTGGATCACATCAAAGGAGATTCATATGGCTAGCATTCCATGGTGGCATCGAGATCTAACTGAGATTATTTGTATGTTTGAAAATGATATGATGAGTTTCATGGACATGGAGGTTCATCTTCTAATTCACCTACTATACGTGGTTAAATTAGTTGGGTCATTTCTTGTAAATGGATGTTCTTCTTAGAGAGGTATATGAATAAATTGAAAGGTTTTGTTTGACAAAGGGCAAAACCTTAAGGACCTATGGCGGAGGCGTATATATCATATAAGTATTTCTATTATACCAGTGAATACATCAAGCCAATTGAAAGCACACAAGGTGTGGTGATTTGGGATGATGAAAGGGATGAAGGAAAAAGAGAAGGGGAGCTTGTCGAGCCGAATGGAAAGAGGCATAAGATAAAGAGTAATTCAAGGCTTATCATTTTTCAAATTACTACAAAGAATATGAATTATAAATAAAATATTTCAATGTCAACTACCTATCTATTAATATACCATCTACCTAGATCCACCAAGCCCATAGAGGAATTAAATCTCTTTTCACTCAAAAAGATGATTACATATCAGGAGATTTAATCCCTCTTGACACTTGATAGATCCGGACTTAACATGGATCTAGGTTGTAGGTTGTCAAAAAAATGTTGACTTAAGTTTTTCAAATTTGGCAATAGATTGAATTTATAAACCAATATTGAATTATTTAAATTGTATATTTTAATAAGTTATTATTAATAATTATATGATATAAAATTGAATGAGTTACACACATTTTCATGTTTTTAAAAACTAACTAAATTAATTTACCTTTAAATTATTTTTATCATTGTGAGTATTGAAATATTTACTAATTGAGTTAGATTAGTATCCATGAGCTATCTAAGCAATAGAAACATATTTATTGTAATTTTACAATCATAGTTTCAACCATATTAACATTTATAATTTATAAAAATATCATTGAATTGATTTTAAAATAATTTGTTTTACATGTAATTTGATATATAAAAGTTTGATACCAATTTACCAATACATAATCTATAATAAAAATTGTTTCATAAAAATAAACATCATGATGATAATCATTTAACAACCATAAACATCATGTAAGATGCATATTCGAATCCACTACCATTATCTAATTATATAGACTTTTAGTAGAACATATCAACTCATTACATAACACAAAATCTAATAATATAACAAGACATCATCATTGTGATCACATATAACAAAACACAAATGTTGTAATATAACATCATGGCCACACAAATCCTCAAATTAATATAAATCTCATTTCAAATAAGTGCTATCATGTACACATCTATATGGAAGTACATTAAATGAAGATATCTAACATTACCTAACAATATACACATCAAAACCAACATATGAATTAAATACATAAGCATGAACAAAGAATGAACCATATATATATACACACACAAATAAATCAAATAACTACTTCATGATGTCAGACAAGCACAATGAAATAGCTGATACAACAGGTGTAGTAGTGCCTATAGCCTTGTCTGTCGTCGAATACAATGATTGCTCAACTACTTCCTGATCAAGTATGTATGTTGAACTCAATTAAGGTGTAGGACTAAGAGGCGGCTCGTCTCTAGTAGAAGGCATCGCTCTTCTCTATCAAGAGAAACATACGACACATCGTCTAGCTCTAGCATCTCATCATCAGGCGACTAGCAAGGAGATGTACTACAAGAAGGATCCTTGACACCCTGATAACCATGATCTGATGGGGGGTGCACCACCAGAGCATCATCATCAGCATCCTCATTATCATGATCATCACCATCATCATTATTATCATCACCATAACCCTCATCATCATGATGACCACCCTCATGTGATGGATGTGCTACTCCATGATTCCCTAAACCCCTCATCGCTACTAGTAAAGTACTAGCTACGATGATATGCCACATAAGAGACATTAACTCCCCCAAACAGTCCCTGTAGAGATCCCCGTACACTGGATCCACGCTAATATCTCAAGGCCTCACAATGAGGACTCTCTAATGAACCAAAACTCAAGATAATCTATCATAGTAGTCCATCTAAAATCACATTGTAGTCCTCCACCCCCTGACGTCCACGCGCCCTGAGGATGTGTCTGGCCCACATCCTCATATCCTCCATCTAAAAGGCGGGAGGAGGCATGACCCCATATTATGAGGCAATGACTAAAAAACATATAGTACATCAAAATAATTAGATAATTTCATTAAACAATTTAATAAAAACAAGTGAAAGAATGTGCTAAAATAAATTTATTTCATTTCATTTAAACAAGAAAATGAAACTCGATTAATTTGAAGAAAACACTAATATTACCTATATCATTTGGATGGTCAACCACTATTAAGAAGATGATCGTACACCCTCTCCAATCAACCCCCACGTATGAATATGCCAATAGGACAAGCACATGGTCATCCACACTGGACAGTAGCACTAGTGCCTCATCTGAAATCCTGACTGGAAACTATAGCATGTCCCTCTTAGCTGTCATCTGCCACCACATGTGAATTTGGTCCTCAGTGGTTGGTCTACGAGGGTGAAGATAAAATTTAGGCCTCATCTCATGAAATATCTAATGATAAACAAAAAATCTCAAAAGAAGAACATAATTTCTCCCTCCCCTATCACGACAACACACAACAATGAGCTAAAGTCATGAAAAACTATGTCAAAATAATGGTAGACCATCTGATGAAACATGGAATCTAAATCAAGGAATCAACACAATACACAATAAGGCAAGTAATGCATTTCCCATCACCATAATAATGTGAAATGGTTATAACAAATAATGAGAGGAACCTAGCCTCATCTATAGCAAAAGCATAAATTCATAGTTGTCCCCCATGGACCTAAAAATTAGATGGAAAGATTGCATGAGGACTGACATATCTTTGAGTGTATGCAAGCTAACTCTCAACTGTAAAACCATGGGGGACATCAGGGAAATGGGGAAATCCTCCCCTCTCCCAGATAACCTAGTGATGAACTATATGTCCTCCTCAATGGGCCTATACCACATCTTTGGACTGATACGAAAAGCCTGCTCATGGACATTCCATCGGCAGATCATATGCGCTAATAAAATAGAGTGCACCTTTAGGGATATACCCTCCTCATAGCACTTTAGAAGGCCTAAATTTATCAAAAGTGCTTTGGTCCCTATAGTAATAGGGTGAGGTTATAAATCCCTCTCCCTCTATCTAGCCTGCTATGGTTGGACCATATTGTATGGGTCCACCTACTACTCCTGCTTCTATTGTTTCTCCCTATCCTCATGTGTTTGCTACATGATTAACATATAAAATACATCTGCCTCATACATAAAATAATTTTTTTTTATTAAATGAAACATGTATTTATAACTATGGAAACATAAATTTCAATTTAAAAATAAAAATAAAAATAAAAATTACCCTGTGATAAAAACAAAGTCATGCATCAGAGCCGGTTCTCTTTCAACTATAGCTACATTGGTAGCGGTGCACACATAAGTATGATGCATCGCAATTGTTTCATAAAATTATTTTTTCGTAGTGGTGTGACACAATTGTGCATTGGTGCGCATGTATATCATGTTGGCAACAGTACGATACGTTCAGGTTATCCAACTCACCGAGCTATAGGAATATTTGTAAATATTTATTTGCGGTGCATTTGGTAAATATAAATGCACCAGGAGTGATGGACCAACATAAAATCAGTCGCATCTTTCCTGATGCATTTATATTTACAAAATCGCCGCCACAACAACGGTGTGTTATGTTAACACACTAAAATGTAGTGCACCCTGTAAATTTACAGGGTGCACCACTCCCGATGTGAGCTGAACATATCGAATGCACCATGCGTTGATTGTTTTTTTAGAAAGAAAAATGAGATATTCAACCTAATTTTAAATCCTAATCCTCTAAAAACTCTAATTGAAAAGAAATATGGACAGTAACTATACATTTGGTCATTGATGAGCCATTGTGAACATGTGATGGAGAAAAGTAAATTTTCACACCATTTGAAAAAATTGGAAACGCAGATAGTGAGCATAATACTGAAAGGTGGTAAGTAAGAGAAGCACCAATGTCACGACGAGTTCACATCACGAGAGTGGCACTAGCGCTTTAGAGCTCTCCTGCACCGTATATGGTAAAAATGAAAATTAACGCCATGAGGTCTTTTTATTTAACCCTCTGTTGACGGTGCTAGACTTGCCAACATTCAGGGGATCAACTTGGTATGGAGTCCCAACTAGTCCCAACACTGTTTGGTGTGGGAGTCCCATCCAGTATGATGTTCTAGTTTCCATTATCTTAAATATTTTCCTAAACTATTTCTTGTGAGCATAGGAGAGTGGTCTGCTTTGTCCTCGAGAGGTGAGGTTTGAGTTCCTGGAGATTACTAGTGTTACTTGTGTCAATGGCTTTTTCATTGTAGAGGGAGAGGGTGGGAGTGAGTCCCAAGTTTTCTAGGAGGAAGCCCCAAGTATTTTAGGAACGCACAACACAACAAGACATGCATAACTTCCTAAATAACAGTCCACATGGATGCGGCACTCACAACACACAAGAGAAGATAACACATAAAACACTTAGTGAATAAGTCAGCGTGAGTGCAACAATTCTTATAGAAAGTTTTATGTGAATGTTTTGTCTGATATATGGGGAGGTAACCAACACAGGTGAGACAACATTAACAACATATACAATAAATTTTCATTCATAGATATGTATTACAACAAGTGAATGAATTCAAGTCTTAAACACAGGTTAAAGAAACATGCAATATAAGTGTTTAATATTAGTCTTACAATAGTTACAATATGTATTTGAAAACGCGTTGGCATGTTAATACGCTTCTAAATTAAGCGAAATTTCCAAGACACATCATTACACCATACATAACTAACCCATGGTTGGGGCATTGGAGCCACTACTTACTCCTCAAAGAAAATATTACAAACTCTCCAGGCTATGTGGGAGGAGCTGAGGTGAAAAGTCCCTACATGTGAAAATGAGGGGGTTTTTATAACCAAAGTGAAATTGACCCTTGTTGTTCTTCGACTACCCTCATGATTGTTTTACTTCCATGAATCTTCATACAAAAAGTGGGTCTCTTGGACTTCCACGTTACATTACAATGATTGATGGTATGGCTCACAGTAGAGATGTGGACCACATGAATCATGACAAGACTCGACATGAAATTGCTAGTACATTCATGTTCTTGCTGGTGTGCATGTCGAGCGACAGTGTTGTTGGTGATGGATGTCCCCATGGTATGTCATAGCTTCAGCTCCCTATGGAAACATGCATGGAGTCCTCGATGGTCATTGGCTCACTTGATGTTGCATTCGCAGGCTGCACCTTGCTTGTATGCTAGAATGCTTGATAAATCCATCCATTCATGAAAAGTGCAGGTTCTTATGTTTGTCCATGAACACATCTTGATGTTTTCTTGTTTGTCCATCTGCAAACACATCTTTGCATGATCATTCATTCGTGAGCACATCCCTTCACATGCAGCATTTGTTCGGTCATTAGTGAACTTGTCCTCCTACATGTGCTCCCTTTCTTCATCCCAATGCCTTGTTTCTTTGTGTACCTATCTCTGCAATAACTCATGATGAGATGACATCAAATCCATAAAACTTCTATTCTACCATGATGCATGATCATTTCGGATGCAGGTGACTGGGATAGGTGACAAGGTTGTGAGGCGGGATGGAGGCTCCAAGAATTGCTGATGAAAACTATGCATGAGTCACAAGGTGATGAAGATGGGCAATCGAGATCAACAGTGACTATTCTAGTGTCTGGCTGACCATGAGGAAAAACTGCATAGTTTTTGGGAGGAACAGTCCAGGCTATGGGAAGGCTGGGCAAGTAAAATCTGCACAATTTGTACAACGAGTGGGCAACGAGAGCTTGGAAGCCAAAAATACACAATTCTTGGAGGGAACAAGCAACTGGCTACTAGGAAATTGCCAACAGAAAACGAACAATTCTTAAGGAGAACTGGCAATCAGTTGTTCTATGAATGGCAGCAAAAACTAGACAATTCCTTAGGGGAATTAGTAGTCAGTTGCTGGAGCTTGGCAGCCAAAACTGTAATTTTTTTTAGGGGAATTGTTAGTCGACTTCCGAGAGCTGCTGGAACGAAAAATGAGGTGATGTTGGGAAGCTGGCCTGTTGGTCACTCTTGCACATTTTTTGGGCTGAGTGGATTGTTGGGTAGCATATGACATGCTCATGAAAACTACACAATTTTTTGGGTGAGAAACCAATCGACTGTTAGGAGGGTTGGCTGGAAAAGATGCACAATTTTCTTAGGGAGACAAGGATCGGCACGTGTTGTCTATCCGGCTTGTCTGCATAATTTCCTTAGTAAGTGGAGAGAGAAAGGTCTATAGCCTCTACGCAATTTTTTAGGGGAGTCAGTCCGAGGGTAGCTACTATGTCAAACTCTCCAACTGACTAGCATGAATGTTGATCAATTTTCTTGCAAGAAACACAGCTTCAAATGGCTTTCTTCATGCTTTTGCATTATTCTAGATGACATTAGATTGAGTCGATGATGGTGTGATGGCCCGACTATCAGAGGGGAATCTAGTCGTCAAAACTTCAACAAAAACAACTAAGTGTGTGAATGAGTGAAAATACACATATGTGATCTTCCAAAAACACACTTACATGAGTTGATGACCAGATTACTCAAACCATCCAGACACACATGCTCAACATGACTAACAAGTGCGACAGTTGTGACTGATCATTAGTCGACCATGACGACGCTTGTGCGAAAATGTATGTTACTCTGTGTGTGAGTGTGACAAATGTTTTAGTAATGAACACAACATGTACACATGAAGCGAAGTCCTTGAGAATGACCAGAGCATGGTCGCGAGCATGACACTGACATCAATGTGCAAAAGCTTGGGTTAAATGGTCACGCAAAGTGTGTGTGAAGAATCACACGATCTCATGGAGTGAACATGAGTGTGTGCAATCATCAAGTGAAACCCTCAAGGGAGCCTCTAAAATTGGGTGGAGGCCAAAATTTTGGAGCATGGTTGTAGCCACTACAACAGTTGGTGACCCACTAGTAGAACTTCAACTTCTTTATTTTCGTTCATCGATAGCATAGGGCCTTGGTCTCTCGGGGAGTATTGAGTCATTGTGCTGGTTACTCCGGCTTGCCCACTTACCCCATGGACGTACATGGTTTGCCTTTTGCTAACTCAGTCAAACACAATCAGAATTTCGTCCCTATCACGGTGCCTCGAATTCGAGAATAGTAGTTTAGCTGGTGAGTTGAAAATTTTCAGAGTATAAGTTTTCATCTCTAGTGTTTCTCAATCACTAGCAGGCCTAGAGAGTACCCCAATGGAGTCATGTAGGAGCACACGCATTGTTCCACTACCAGCGAGCATGGTCAGTACTGTGGTGGAGTTGCATGCTTCACCTCTCTACATAGGAAACCTTTCTCTTCTTTTTCCTTTGTATTGTTTCAAGAGGATTGTACATAGGCACTTATTTATTTTTGGGGCAGAAGAGGGATCCCGACTTATTGACAACAAAAGAGGTTATTCCTTTAGAGAAGCATGTAAGACCTCTGACATAGGTTTTCTTGTTTAGATTTTCTCCTTCTCCGTTTCTACTAGTTGGATGAGCTTGAACACATAGAGCAGAATGTTGAGTATATGCATGAGGCTTCCTAATGTGGACATAGATTCATATTTGGACCAAAACTTCCCTTGCAGACAGCGCATATTTTATATCCAAACTTCATTGGCCAAAGGTTATAACCAAGCATAGAGAATATGGACACAAGACTGGCCAAGTGTTGCAGTCTCATAAGTCTCATCATATCTCAGCAACATACTCATTCAAAATCCAGAATGTAGTAGAAGGCAACACTTATTTCCGAAAAAAAAATATTAAGGTATTAAGCAACTAAAACAAAAGAAATCAAAAATAGTAAATGAAGCAATCAAATGAAAATAAATATAATAAGAAAGGAAAATAAAATGAAAACAAGGAGTAGCAAGCAAACTATGTACATGAGATAGGGCACGGCCTGGACTACTAGAAGTAGTGCTTCAGATCTTGGTCATTGATAAGAAGGTTCTCAATCCTCCCATTGAGTGATTGCAGACTATACATGTGTGGGACAAGCTTCTCATGGACTATGTACGCATCAATCGCAGGCACTGGAACTTTGTACGTTTTCCTTTGTCTTCATGGGACTTATCCCATTTCAGCTTCAACTCACCAATGCCAAAGTTAACATTCCCTACAAACTTCTTATCAAACCATCTCTTGATATGGTTCTTGTGGACTATGATTTTTTCTTTTTCTTTCATCCTTTCTTCTTGAAGCTTCTCGAGAGCATCCATCCTACACTGAACTAGTTGGCAAGCCTTGCCTTGGGATTGTTGGGAAAGTTGAAGTGCAGGCAAGTAGATATTGGGTGGAAGGATGGCTTCTTTACAACATATTAGGAAGTACGGTGAGGTATTCAAGGGGTTCTTGGATGTTACATGGTCAAGACATAATTCATTCATCAGGGTGGTATGCCACTTGTGTTGCTAAGAGAAAACGGTCCTTTTGATTATGCGGATGAGTTTTTTATTCATGGATTCTACGAAACTGTTTCCTTGTGGGTAATAGTTAGATGAATGCTTCAACACAATACTATTCTGTAAAGAAAAATCATAGAGGTTCAAGGATGAAAAGTATGTTGCATAAGAAAAAACAAGTGATACTGAAATGCCGAAGCGTGAGATGTTGCTTTGCTGGAGGAAGTTGATGACCTCCTAGTCATTCACTTATTTGATCATAGCTACTTCTGTCCATCATGTGAAGTAATAAGCTATTTTTAGAATGTAGTAGCGTTGCTTTGATGAATGTGTGTAGATTTTCCTAATGATGTCTAAGCCCCATTGTTGTAATGCTTCGGTCACTACAACAGGGTGCAATGGGGTTATTGATCTTTGTTTTCTCTTGGTGCATCACTGACAGATTAGGCACTTGAGGGCATAACCATGTGCATCCTTGAATAATGTGGGCTAGTAGAAACCAGCCCGCATAACTTTGTGTTGTCTTGATGGGGCCTGACCTAGGTTTAGAGTTATTTAGCTAAAGAAATCCTTGTACTACTGGCCCTTTGGGCAACAACCTGCAGAGCATGTATTGAGGTCTCACCTGAAGTAGTATGGGGGGATGCTGGAACCAGGTTTCCACACCCTTGAGATGTCTAAGGGGTCGATTTAGTCCAACTATGAATACCTTCACACAGGTTACTCCGTGCACTTCCCTGACCTATGAGACATTCACACCCTATTGTGTTCACCTCCATGCACTCCTAACTGGGGGTTGTGGAGATTTCGCACTGCTAGAGCAGTGATCTACACTATTTCTCCAAGTTACACTGCAGATCTTACTTATCTTCTTATAATGGTTAGTTATCTTCATGTAAACATATACTTGATTTTATATTCACTTATGCAATATATTCATATAAGTTCACGCAACAAATAACAAGTAACCTTATAATGCATGCCCAATATACATCAAGGCATAAAACAAGAAATGATACACCAAAATAATGTAAAACTTCTCTTTATTATTGCTTTAATCAGTTACAGACTCACCCTACCCTACGCACTCAGCTGTGGACTACTAGGCCTCTACGCACTTAGCTACAGAGCCTTCTCCTACTCTATGACCCAACAACTCACACTATACTTAAGTTACACTCAATTCATTGTCATTCATCTATTTCATTCATTCTTCTCTTGTCTCTTTTATAACTTAGAACTTCATTCTATTTATACAATACCATCATCCGCGAACCATGGGTATATCTCCCAAGCTGACATTACATTACAAAAATGATGGTGGACAACCCTCCATCTATTTTACAATCTTCGCTTTCCGCGCCCACACATCGCAAAGTCTTTACATTAGACTTAGTCAAAACTTGGGCTCTAAGCCCCAAAATGTTCCTTGGGGGATCCCGTGCCCAACAAGCCTTTAACACAAACATTGTGACTCACCCTCAAGTCACTATGTCGTTGTGGAGATCTTTATGCGAAGACCTCCCAACTTTGCTCAGACCGGTACAAGGTCGGCAGTGCATTGAGCAAATGCCTTCTATATTTCCTGTGGCTAATCAGATGGCGGGCCACCTGTGTAAGGCTTCAATCGACTACCGTTTACTCTTCCAGGGAAGAGTTTGCCATTAAGTTTCACCAGCTACACCGTGCCACCCTCTGTCAATTCCTTAATAACATATGGTCCCATCCAATTCCTTTGGAGTTTCTCCAGGAATTTATCGAACTTGTTGTCGTATAACAACAGCAAATCATTCACCTTAAATGTGCGCAACTTAGTATGTCGATCATGCGATGCCTTTTCGCGTAGATTTTCTACCTGCTGATGAAATCCTACCAAAAACCATTCCTCTTTGAGTTCTTCCAACTGCACGAGCCTCTCCTCCATGGCTCCATGGTCTGTCATGCCTGTGCAAATCGCTATGCACAGACTGGGCACGATATATTCCATTAGCATTACAACTTCCACTCCATAGACTAGCCTAAAGGGCGTTTGTCCCATGAGTTTCTTTCATGTTGTCTTGTAAGCCCATAGTACTGTGGGGACGCGCAGGTCCCAATCGCTTCACTACCCATTGGATACTTTTGTCAGCGCGGTCTCAAATACATTGTTAAATCTTCTACAGTCCCGTTACCTTGTGGGTGATATGGTGTGCTTTTCTGATGATACACCTAAAACTCTTATGTTAGTGAGCTGATCGTCTCATTCAAGAAATGTGTACCGTGATCGCTCCTTAAGATCATTGGACACCTGAATCATGTCATTACATGCTGAAATAGAAACTTCACAGCCATTGTAGTTGTGCAATATTTTACTAGTTGCACTTCTATGCAATGCGTAAGGTAGTCAGTCGCAGTAATAATATATCTTGCGCCTAACTTCCCTTGTGGTTTGATGGGTCTTACAAAATCGATCACCCACTTTTTAAAGTGTTGCAATGTCATTTGTGTATTCAAAGGAATCTCATCCCTTTGCGATGGCTTGACCATTTTTTGACATACATCACATGCCTTACAATGTGATTTTGAATCCTGATGAAGGGTTGGCCACCATAACACTTCGTGGAGAATCTTCTGCGCAGTTGCTCTTCCTGTATAATGACATTTCACGGGCCCCCCATGAGTGTCTACAAGGATACTGCTTCATTTGAACTCTCGTACATACCTTCATAGTATCTCATCATTCCCCATCTTATATAGATGCCCTGCAATGACAGGAAAGTCTACCACACACACCACTAGCTCCTTTTTCTCCTAGACAGTATAACCTTCTGGTGCAGTTCTAGTTGTTAGAAAGTGGATTATATTGCCAAAGTATCCATCCGCTACATGCATAGCAAAAATATGTGTGTTGGGTAGTCCTTCCTCGAAACTGGTAGGTTCCTGCCCTCTCTCAATGCACGACAAGTGATGTGGTCCCAAGTTCAACCGTCCAGGCTTCACAACAAATTCAAAATCATATTCTTGGACAATAAGAGCCACTTGCATATGTGCCCCCCCAACAAAGGCTTATTGACTAAGTAATTTAGCGCGGAATGATCTTTGTACATCTTGAAGTGTGACCCTAGCAAATAGTGCTGATATTTCTGGAGTGCGTACACCATAGCCAGTCCCTCGCATTTAGTAGTGGAGTAGTTCTTTTCCACTTTAGATAATCTACGGCTTGCAAATGTGATAGGATGATCCAATCCTTCTCCTACATCTTCTGTAAGTATGGCCCCAGTGCTATACACCATGCATCAACATGAACATGAAATTATTTCTTCCAGTTTGGGAATACAAGAATTGGTGCAGTAACCATCTTCTACTTCAATATATCTAGGCTTTTCTTACAGTCATCATCCCAACAAAATGTGAAATTCTTCTTCAACAGTTTTTCCACTGGCACAGTGATCTGAGCGTAACTCTTAATAAACTTTCTATAGTACCCAGTGTGCCCCAAAGTAGTGTGCAACTGCTTCACACTACCCGGTGATTCCAAATTCAGAATTACCACAATTTTCATGGGGTCTACCATCAACCCCTGTTTACAAGCCACATGTCCCAACAGGTTCCCAAAAGGAACAAGAAATGTACATTTCTTGAGGTTAAGCATGATTTGGTATCTTCAGCATGTATCCAGCATTAAGCATAGATTTGCTACATGTTTCCTAAGCAACCCAAAGACACTTCAATCATCAAAATAGACCTCCAACGACTTATGAGTATACTCTCTGAGCGCTACAATGACTATGCATGAGAAGATAGCTAGCACGTTCTTTATTCCAAATGGCATGACAGTGTCTTGAAAGAAACCCCACTCCCTCACGAAGGTTGTCTTGCTCCTATCCTTAGGCGTGATCCTGATCTGGTGGAATCCTAAGAACCCATCGGTGAATTATTATGCCTCCTGACCACTTACATTATCCAATAATCCATCTGTGACTGGGGTTGGGAATGGATCATGGACGCATGCGATGTTTAATTTTTTGAGATCTACGCATATTCGTATTTCATCCTTCTGTTTGTTTTCCTATACCACCATCTAGCTTACCCAATCAGATTCTTTGACAGGCTCAATAATGCCTGATGGGAGGATCTTATCTAACTCTACGTGGACCTCCTCCTTGTAATTTGGCTCTAAGCAATACAATCTCTCATTCACAAGCTTCAAGTCAGGTTTTAATGTGATCCTCATTACTCCTAAGTCTCCGAGTATTCCCTTTAAGTCCATCAACTTTGTTTGGAATAAGTCCTAATACTTGCAAAGAAATTTAGCAACCTTATCTACTATCGTGGCATCCCGGTACTCCTCAATCATCACAAGTTTAGGCTCTGCTCTATACCAATGTTTACATGCTTAGTCCTTCCTAGCATGGTTATGTCAGGGTTCTCAATTTGTGGTCCTTGAACTTTTTGTTGGTCTTCTGTCTCTGGAATGTCAAGGTTCCCCAGATCTTCATCCTCTTCCTCAGTAGTTACATTATAACACTCCAATGCATAAGTTGAGTGGGCAACCCAGTCAAGCTCAATCAATGCTACTTACTCCTATGGCATTCTAAAGATGGTTTCCTTTACTTCTTGTAGCACTTCATTAATACTTTCCCATCCATCATCAAAGTTAAAAATCATCACAAATCCTTCCCGCAAAACATCCCATTCATTTGTCTCATGGCAAAGCTCAGTTTTTGTATACCAGTTCATCGGTATAACATCCAGAGTGCAATAGAATAGGTGCACACACTCTGGTTGTGGCTTTCCCCATGGGCCTGTATCCACTTAGATAGATGCATGCACAGATCATCCTTCCATCATATTTATCTATGAATCATAGTCGAGGCTTTCCAAACCATGTGTGCATCGTCCCTCTACATGTGCACTAGTTATCAAGGTTTCCTTTGTGCGTACCCCACCATCTCATAGAATAGCGCGTAGTACCCAATTCAAAGCTTCAAAATGTCGATTCTATGGCACCTCTCTCTCAAATCTATCCAAGAAAGCATCTACCTCACCTAATCCATCATAAGTAGGTAAATCTTTCATTTCTATTGAAACGCAGTGTAGTGATCTTGTCATCATGTTATAGTTTAGTGTGGTTACCTTGTGTAACTGATTCTGCCATCACTCAATTTCTTCAGCCAAATCTGATGTATAGGAGCTTTCGCACTGCCATGAGATTCATCCATATGTGGTGGGATTTACCAATTCTTTCTCTCACGTAATTATCTTGTAGATGCAGTCTAAGTCGTCGTCATTTTCGTAGTCACACACTGGCTCAGTGTAGTACAATCCCTCAACAGGGTCCAAAGGTATCACTACGCATAGAGACTTCCTCTCAAAAACCATCTTGCACTTTCTCAAGTTAATCACCCCATTCATGTTAGTGTTCCAATCGATTCCTAAGAGCACGGGGTAGGGATTGTTGTCATCGACAATCTCTATCACCTGAAATTCAGTAGAGTGTGCTCACTCCTTCAATATCCACTTTGATTCCCTACAATCACACCAGGGGTATTATCTTTTGCTGGTTCACCATGCATATCTGAATAGGATACCACTGCAACATAGGCCTCCCCATGTGCTCCCATTTCTTCTTTGGTAGAATTCTCGCGTCCAATCCGAGATCTAGAATTACTTGGTCCATCTCATATTCGGAAATCTGCGCAGTTGGTGTCATTTCTCTTCCTATTCTTGCCTTTTGTTTTCCAATCTCCCGGACCACACATGGTTCTCTTGGTGCAGTCTCAATGCATCTGTTAATGAGTTCCTATAGTCCATTTACTACCTTACTGTCACGTAGTAACTTCATACATATTTATTTGAACATCGTAAGCATAGACGGGTCCATTTCGTACTCCGATCTATCTTTACTTCCTGAAGTGGAGGCATCAATGAAGCTCTTTATGGCTTCCATGAAGGTTTCCTTAGCACGCTCCAAATCAAATTATGGTTCTTTTGTCAGAGGCTTGCGAACCCAAGTAATATCTTTAGGTTGTTTGCCTTTATCCTCTCATGCCGAAATCCCACTTTGGAGCACAATGTTTACATTTGGATCTTCCTTGTGTGGCTCAAACCTCATCATTTGTAGGTTCTAACTTGGGGGAGGTTGGAGCGCTCCATTATCGCATAGCCTAGCTGTTAGTGTGGGACAATCCTTCATCTCATGATCTAACAAGGTACAATACATACATGATGGATGCATTAGATTCATACAATCACCGGCATAATGCCCTGGCCCTCCACAATTGTAGCATATCAGATGTCTGTGACCTCTCCTAGGTCCTCCTCCACCTCAACCTCGTTTGTGCCCCTAGAATCCGAACATGCCATCCCTACTCCCTAGTCTAGGGGCCACATTTCGGCCTGAACCCTATAGGTAGGAGTTCTATCCATCATTATATCATAACTTCTACAGGTGCACTCATCATGTCCCACTGATCTAGAGAAATTATAGAACAACTGTTGCAAATTCTGCATGTACTTCTACAACAGATGGCAGCTGTCCATAACAAGCTTTCCTCCTATTTGACAAATCATGCACCACAAGGCAGGTGCCACGCTTGTTCCTACTTGCGCTTTTAGCCTTATCAGCATCGGTCATCCTCTTGGAAGATAATTCATGAATATCGGGCAGTGGTCCTTGTCGTGTCCTTGAGCCTTACATTTTATGCACCAAACCTTTTCGCGCACTTATGCTTGAACTATCCTGTCCTGTTTCAGACTTTGCATCTCAAGGCATAGGTTCTTCAACTACACATGCATCTACTAAACTCCTAGGTTAGGATATTGTATGGGGGTCTCATACAGTTTCATCACGGTCTCTAAGGCTTTGGCCTGAGTTGTCAACCTTTGCTGCAACAACATGTTGCTCAAATGCGGCAATAGTGATGCTACAAGCCATTCACGGTGTTGTCCATCTATCAGGGTCATATTAACATCGCGAATTGTGCACTTCAGCCTTTCATCCATCTCCCAAGGAGTCTCGCCTATTAACATTATAATTTCTTTGAACCTAATGATTGACTACACTTCTGACTTCGGTCTACTAATCTCCTTAGTTAGTGCAGCTTGAATAGCTGTAATTCCTACATTCAAGTGATCGCTAAAAGCTTAATGTACCAGGTCAGTGCATGATCTTGCAAAGCATTAGCTAAAGTGGCTCTCTTGATATTATCATGTGTCACTCCTTGTACTTCCCATATAGTTTTTACCACGAACCAAAACTGGTCCGGGTCTTCATTTCCGACTCCTTTGAACACGGGCAACTTTATTGAGCTCGCCATATTAAAATGCGAGGGTGGTGGAGGTGGTAGGGGCAAAGATGGGGGTTAAGGTGGTGAATATGGTGGTGGTGTGGTTGGGGTTGGTATGCATGGGATCCTCTGCCTTATCAAATTGATCACAGTTCTTGGTGAGACCTTCTCGAGCTCTTCCTTGTCCCTTCGTGGAGGTGAAATAAAGGGGCTAGTTTCTAGTTCTACACTACCTTTGTTTCTGAAAATTCTCCCACTTCACATAGCCTCGAACATCAATGTATTCACATAATCCACTTTTCACACGGTAGCATTTTCATCCAAGTATTTAGAGACTTAACGTACTTACCTCGTGGTCCTTTGAGAAAGCGTCGCTAGCCCTCGTTGTAGCTAACCGTAGTGTCTACTAGGAACTCAATAATGAATCCTGCGATAATCTGATCGAGCCATTGATCAATATCGTGTGCAATCTTATTCTCTGATGCTTCCAATTTGTACACCAACTCTATGGTCCACACAATAGGACTATTGAGCTTGAACCTTCCTTGGCTATCTTCTAGCTTCATGATCCACTTCTACAACTCAATAGGGAAGGATGCGAGGAAATTTTTTTGGGTCTCTATGTACAGATAACACTTTAGCCAATCATCTTTTGTTAGTCGTAGATTCTTGTTCTCCTATGCTTCGAACTCGTGGATTCTCCTATCCAACCACCCTTCCTAGTTGGATTCCAATGATACGACATCAGACATCTCTATGTAGATTATGGTCCTAATAATAGAATCATTTGTTGGCTTGATAGGGCTTGACCTAGGTTCAGAGTTATTTAGCCAAAACAAATCCCGATACTACTGACCCTTTCAACAACAACCCATGGAGCACAGATTGAGGTCTCACTCGAAGAAGTATGGGGGATGCTGGAACGAGGCTTCCATACCCTTGAGATGTCCGAGGGGTCGATTTAGTTCAACTGTGAATACCTTCTTGCAGGTTACTCTGTGCGCTTCCCTGAACTGTGAGACCTTCACACCCTATTGTATTCGCCTTCACGTAGTCCTAACCTGGGGCTGTGGAGCTTTCACACTGCTAGAGCAGTGATCTGCACTATCTCCCCAAGTTACACTATGGATCTTACTTATCTTCTTATAATAGTTAGTTATCTTCATGTAAACAGATACTTTATCTTATATTCACTTATTCCATATATTCATATAAGTTCATGCAGCAAATAAGCAGTGACCTTATAATGCATACCCAATATACTTCAAAGCATAAAATAGGAAATGATACACATAAATAATGTAAACTTCTCTTTATTATTGCTTTAATTGGTTACAAACTCAACCTGCCCTACGCACTTAGCTGCAAGGGTCTACGCACTTAGTAGCAAACTGCTAGGCATCTGTGCACTCAGTTGTAGAGACTTCTCCTACTCTATGACCTATCGACTCACCCTATACTTAGATCACACTGAATTCATTGTTATTCATCTATTTCATTCACCCTTCTCTTGTCACTTTTAGAACATAGAGCCTCGCTCTATTTATACAATCCCATGGTCCGTGTACCATGGGTAGATCACTCAAGCCGACATTACGTTACAAAAATGAGGGCAGACAACCATTTGATTCTTTTACAATCTTCATACTCTGCGCCCACACATCGCAGATTCCTTACATTAAACTAAGTCAAAACTTAGGCTCTAAGCCCCAAAACTTGCCTTGAGGGATCCTGTGTCCAACACTTTCTATGCAATGATGTTTCCCCCAAACTAACCCCTGATGGGTCCGTCATGTAGATCATGAAGTATCTTCTCTGATTCATGTGCCTCTAGGAAGTTGAGCAAAACTTCGTTACTCTGCTTTCGGTAAAGCACTCCGTGCACCGATTGATAAGCTAAGGCTTTGATGAGCAATGCCATCTTCTATCAGATGGAAAAGTGAGAGGGTACGGTGTCGTGCTCAAGGTATTAGTCCACATATCCATACAAAGAGGTTCCGTCTTTAGTGGGTGTTTCTTGCCTTACATCACACATGTCATTTTCCTACTCCTAGCCATCAAGCTCTTCTTTACTCTTCGGTGTGTGTACCGCTTTAGCTTTGAGTCTACAGAGACTATATCCTTTGATCATGTGAACTGGCTTGATTTCAAGATAATATTCTTGCAAGCCTATCATCCAGTTTGCACGTCATTCACCCAGCTCTTGTGTTACAAGTAATGTGCAGACTGTTGGGTGGCAGACGAAGACTATACAGTGGTTCTTCAGCAAGTAGGACCTGAAGTGTTTTACCACCTTGTAAATGACATATGCTTGCTTGTCAACGGTGGGGTAGTTGAGCTCTATTCCTTGCATGCTTGCACTCATAAAGGAGATGGGATTTTCATCGTTTGTTTCGTCCTTCAGGGTGAGTACTCCAGTGAGTGAATTATTGGAGGTGAAGGTGTCTAGCAGGAAATATTTCTTCAAGTCCGGGCTATATAGTGCAAGCACTTCTACAATGGTCTACTTGATCTAGGTGAATTCATACTTTTCCATGTTGCCCCAACTGTAGATTATATCTTTTTGATCATGCCCTACATGGGCTTGACTATCCACGCATAATCTAATATGAACTTCTAGAGGAAGTTTATCTTGCCCAAGAAGGACTACATGGATTTCTTGTTGCCTAGGTGAGGGATCTGTGTAATAGTTTGAACCCGATCTAGATCCATCTTGATCTTTCTTTTGGCAACCATGTGTTCAAGAAGGTTCTCCTCAGACACTTCGAATACACTCTTTTTTGGATTCAAGGAAATCTTGCATCTCTAGCATCGCTCAAATATTTTCTTTAGATGGTGTATCCTCTCGTCTTCATGAAAACAAAGCCACATAATTGAGGTATACCACTACGCACTATCCAATGAGTCCACAAAAAGTGATGTCCATGGCACACTGAAAGTGATTGTATCTTGAAAAACCATCGGAAAAAGAAAACATCATGTCCCAAATACTATTTGTAGAACGTGGTCCATATATGACACGAGGTAGTTGTCTTTGTTCAAGGTGTGGTTAATGTTTTGGAAATCAACACACAAGCGGATTTCCCTAGACTTCTTGCATATAGGAAAAATGTTTGAAACCAATGTGGAATGATGAACTTTGTGTATGATCCTTGTATCCAACAACTTAGTAAGCTCTTTCTGTACGAGGGGTTTAAGCGACGAATTTTTTTTCCTCAGCTTCTGCTGATATGGCTTGACCCCTTCTTTAATTGGAGTGATGTGTTTGATGGTCCACGTGTCATAAGTTTTCAAATCATCATACGTCCATGTGAACACATCTAGGTACTCTTTGAATAAGCAGATAAAGGCTTGCCACTCTTGTTTTGTGTAATATGTACCAAGATTAATGAACTTCAGATCTTGTTCTATTCCAAGGTTTATCAGTTCATGCATCATGGTGGAACTGTGGATCTTGCTACTCCTTGGCCCCTAAAAATGCTTTTGCAAGTCATAAAGCTTTTCCAACGTTGCCACACCTTTTGTCATAAGGTGGCGTTTCCTGTTACAAACTTCTACTTGCAAAGAGCACTCGTGCTCGTCATCATCTATTGCTGCATCTTTGAAGAGGTCAACATTGGCCATGAAATGCAGTATCTGTTGATCATCATTAAACACACATAAATTAGTTATGTATTCCAAGAGAGATGGCTTGTACAAAATATCAATAGTAAATTGATCCCTAATCGGTGACATTTTTGAAGCTACGTTTAACAAAGCATTGCCTGTTGCATTACATGTACGTGGTACAACAATGATGTTAAATGGATGGAAGTTAGATATTAGTCACCATACCTCTTGCTGGTAACTCTTGAGATGCGATGAAAAACATTGAATGGTGTTACAAACCTATCATACCATTATATCTAAATCACCTACCACTTTCAGTGCGACCATGTTGAGGCAGATGGCTTTCTACAAGCCCAACATGAGTGGTCCATACTCAGCAACATTGTTCGTGCACTCGAACTCCAAGCAACTTGAAAGCAGATGCTTCTTGTTGTATGGGTCGATCAAGACACATCGAGCTCCTGAGCTGTCCTATGCCTTTGATCCGTCAATGTACATGGTCCACAACTTATCTGTACACTGACCATTTGTCATGCTATTATTGTTTCTACAATTGTTGCTACTACTACCACTACTACTACAATTGGTAGAATGTACTGTACATGTTTCATATCCATTAGTTGGGCAAGGAAGGATTCCCAACTATGTGTCTATTGGCATTGGAGCTGGCCTTACAGGATAACACCCCAATGTTGTTTCAAGGAGGCAGTGGCTAAACATGAGTTCCACGAAGGCTAATGGTTCATTCTCCTTGCTAAGGGTAGTGACATTGTGCTTCATATACCTCTTGGATAACACCCAGATTTGGTTGCATTTTCCCTTGTACAGAAGCCACATGTGCGACCAGTCTATAGCAAAATATTTGTCCATCTTGCTAGACCAGTCTTTGCTGAGTAGTAGAGCATATGTTTCTGGTATCTCCAAAACAACTATGTTGATGCACTTGTAGACTTCACCATCATGAGATAGTCGGATGGTCATGTCTCATAGCTCACTAATGGCTGGTACCGATGTTTGATCAAGTAGGATGATTTGTGCGGATGTATCGCTCCATTGTGGATTGATCTTTTTTGTAATGGAGAGGGGCATAACATTGTTTTGCATGCCAGAATCAGCCAAGAATTTATGAACATTGTAGTTAAAAATTTCAAATGATAGCAGGAATGGAGGTCAACCTAAGTTTTGTTCTTCCAACCAGAGTGCGTTGAGCACAGTATGAAGTGATCTGGGAGGTGTGCTTTCTCCCTTGCTGGCAGAGGTTACGTTGTATGTTGTTGTCTATCCCAATGTGTGCAGCAAGATGTCTCGCTAACTCTAGATCTTAGCTAACTCGAACAAATTGATGTTCTCTCACATTTTCTTCATGTCATCTATAATGTTGTAGTCTAGAGGTCGTAGACTCACCAAGGTGTCTAGGCTAGAGAAAATGTTCACATTCTCCGATGAAGTGTTTTGTAGTTTGCTGCTCATGAATGTACTCTTCTCCCTCATGTCTTCTTGGACTTGTTTTTTGTCTTTTTCTTTCGAGTGGCCTGTGGAATAGCCTTCCTCATCAATAATCTCATATATTTTTGTACTTCCACAAGTTTAGGGGGGATCCCCTTTACTCTTGAGATTGTAACATGTTGGCATTATGATACAAGTATTGTCCTTGATGGAAACTCTATAGGTAAACTCTATTTTGATAAGAGGCTAATAGGAATATTTAGAGGCAATATCACAGTGGTACTAAGGATCAGGAAGATGGAACTAAGGACTATTGATCAGAATAAAGTAGTTGAAGGAAGAAGATGATGTAAGAGAAATTTAAGAGATACACGTATGTTCACTTAGTCCAAGTAGTGTATACATGTAGGTACTTAGAACATAAATAGCATATAATGTACACATGCACTACCACAGAGGGTAAAGCACGTACACGTTGAAAACCATGGTTTTGGTTCAAGGTATTTCGTCGAAGGTATCTTTGGACCATGATATTGACCCTAGGTATTTAGCATGAGGTATTCAATCTGCAGTATTTGATCCAAGGTATTGGTCCTAACTGGATTTGGTCCATGGTATTGAGAAAGGCCAAAAACTATATAAAGAAGAGAGGATCATAAGGCCATATGGGAAAGTGAATAAGATTTTAAGGAATACTTCTATCTGAACCATATTTTATGTTGCAGGGTGATGTTTGGGATTAGATCTGAAATATTTATGTGCACCTTCAGTTCAATATTGGATCAGGATCATGAGACCTGAAATGACTTATTCTTAACGATCTGATATTGATTGAGGCTAGATTTGACATTTTTCATCTGTTTTACTCATTATCTATCATGATCTGGGTTTGTTTGAAGTCTAGAATTGCAGCAAAGTTCTGAGTCAATATTTGCATATCTGTACACAGGTTCGTCTTGGCAAAACATCATATAGATGCAGGTTATGTTCTTTCAAGTAGCGAATACAAATGAAAGGCTTGATGTTCAGAGATGACTGATCTATCAAATTAGTATTGTTGATTTATTGCTGCTGCTATTTGGCTGTTGTCTGTCAATGAAGTCTTCTTAGATCTAAACGTAAATTTGAATGCATAAGGAGGTTGATATTTGATTGATTGTATAAGTGAGAAGAAGTGTCTTATGTTTCCTGCCTATGTAAAGTTTTGTAAGTTGACAATAGATGTTCAATACTCTGTTGGTTGGTACAGTTTGTGATTCAGATATTTTATGGTTTAGAAGCTTTAGAGGTATACGCAGGTTGGGCTGAAGGTAGCACATACGTGCAAGTTTTCTTCATTCAAGTAGCATATGCAGTTTGACACATGAATTTTTGATGTTTTTGTTGGTTTTTAATGTTCATACAGGTTTCTGGTTTTAGCACAGTGTTCTAATGATAGTGATCTGATTGTTCTGGATTAAATGCATGTAGGTTGATGAAGTTTGTGTTTCTAAATTTTTTATGGGTTATTGATGAGTCAAGGTATTCATATGTCTTGATATGTGCTAGGACCATCCACTCCAAAAATTCATGAAACGTGGTCCCTGGTGGAAGAGTGGAGTTTTTATGTAGGCTGGCACCTATGTACTAGTAAACATATTGGCTAGTACAAAAGCTAGGGGGTTGTAGATCCCTTCCAGTAGAAGCTAGAGAATGAGAGAAGGTTGTAACCTTCTGCAGGTAGAAGCCTGTGTACTGGTATGAGTCTACAGCAATACAAGATTGTAAAGAGATTTTCTTATTATTAAAAGAAGACAGAAATGACAACAACGGGTGGTTTTCACCCACATTGGGTTTCCACCTTAAATATTGGTGTTCATGTGTGTTGCTTATGTGTAATGGTTTACTATGTGTATACTGCGCATGGTTACTGTTTAATGTTTGATGAAGTATTGATGCACTGATTAAATATCAACATATGATGAATTAACTGAATCATAATTTTACTGCATAAACGATGTTTGCCTGAAAGACAATTATGTGTACCCACTAGTTCCCTCAGTGAAGTAGCGTATATAAATCTGATTATGAAAAGGAAAGATTGTTGATCTGATAATACTGATTCACCCCCCCTCTAAGTATTATTTCCAACAATTGGTATTAGACCCACGTTCTTCAAAATAAGCTTGATCGCTTTAAGGAAGATCCATCAAGATGACTAATCACGAAAGCATGGGATCCATCAGACCGCCAATATTCAATGGGAGCAACTTTATTTATTGGAAAATAAGAACCACGCCCTATCTACAATCTCTTGGAACAGATGTTTGTGAATTTGTGGAAGAAGGATATAAACTTCCAACAACAATTCCTACAGACACGGTAGGTAATGAAACCAATGCCAAAGTTATCAATACTTTATTGGGAAGTTTGTCACAATCAGAGTTTGTCAAAGTCATGCAGCTCAAATTAGCCAAAGAGCTATGGGACGAAATATTTTAGAGCTATGAAGGAGACTCTTAGGAAAAATGTGCTAAGCTTCAAACTCTCAGAATTTAGTATGAAACTCTTAAGATGCGTAGTGATGAGAATATAGCTAGTTACTTCTTATGTATAGATGAGGTTGTTAATTGTATGAAGAATCTGGGTGAAGAAATAAAGGAAGTTACCTTAGTTGAGAAAATTTTGAGATCCTTGTCTGCTAAATTTGAATCAAGGGTGTCTGCCATAGAAGAAAAACAGGATCTGCAGAATATCACTATGACACAGCTTCATCGAATCCTAACTTCTTTTAAGATGAGAAAAGAAGGTCCATCAGATATGAGAGAAGTCACATTTAAAGCTTCATTAAAAGGAAAAGAAAAGGAAGAACACAATGAATTGGGACACATTTTAGAAGAAGAAGATGAGGTAAATTTTGTCAAGAAGCTTCAACAGTGTTCTGGAAGGTTCAGAGGTAAGCTACCTTTAAAATTCTTTGCTTGTGGTAGAATCAGTCATTATGCTGCTAGATGTCCTCATAAAGATAAATATGAAAAAGGAAAGGAATATGCAAAAGGGAATAGGAAACAAGTTGTGAATAGAAGGAGTTACTATACTCATGAATATAGTGATGGTTTATCTAATAGTGATGATTATAGACTTCTCATGGCTTATGACAATGATGGTTTTTGGGATGCTTTAGAACAGGAAAAATTTCATGAAGAAATCTTTAAACTCAAAATATGTTTAGAAGAATGGAATAGGATCATAGATACCTTGAGATACCAACTTACTGAAAAGGAAAAACATAATGAAAAACTAGAATGTGAAATTATGGGTCTAAGAAAAGATCTTGACAAAACAAAATCTCTCAATCTCAGATTTGCTAAAGGATCAGAAATGTTAAATGAAATTATCAAAGTTCAACATTCTCCTCTGATAAAGACAAGTCTTGGATATACTAAACAAGCATCTCAATCACAGAAGCCATCAAGCTCCACCAAAACCTATCTTGTTGTAGCAAAGACCAGTGATGAATATGAAAATCGTCAGAAAAGGCATAAATCTGATCACCGGGTAAATCATACGAAATTTGCTCCAAGGATGAATATCAATAGAAGCCACAACCAACCTTAGGCAAATCATACTCAATTTTCTCCAAATATGAATACCAATAGAAACTACAATTAATAGGTAAATAGAATCGATAGTCACAGAAACTTCTTTGATGGGCAATGTTTTTCATGTCATAATTTTGGGCACCAAGTTTCTCAATGCGTTGCCTACAAAACCATCATGACTAGAGAAACACAAAATCAAAGGAATGTAATAAGGATCAAGAGAAGTTCCTATAATAACTTTTCTTCTCTTGAAAATGAAATAGAATGCTCAATTTGTAACAACTTTGGTCATGAAGAATCTGAATGTAGGAGAAAATTTCTGCAAACACCTCAAAAGGAGAAAACGCCATTAAATCACAAGATATGGAGAAGGAAAGAATCTCAAACAAAAAGATGTGGTGTAGCCTTGTATGCAGAAGGACAAGAAAATAAGTGGTACATCAACAGTGGATGCTCCAAACATATGACAGGTGACAAAGAGAAACTTCAACCATATAATGCCTTAGAAAAGGAAAAGAATGTCTCATTTGGAAATGACACTCCAGCTGTCATAAAAGATAAAGGATTTATTTTCTTGAAAGAAAGGGTTAAAGCTAGAAATGTTATGTATATAGATGGTTTAAAGAATAACCTAGTGAGTTTTAGTCAAATGTGTGATCAAGGAAATGAAGTGGTGTTTCAATCAAATAGATGTGTTGTTCATGAGCTTGATACAGGAGAGACCTTGACCAAAGGTACAAGAACTCCAAAAAAATTATGCATACTCAAAGGGGGACAAAAACAGTGCTATCTAAGAAAAATGATGAAAGATGGTTGTGGCATAAAAGATTGGGACATCTAAGCTTTTTTCACATAAGAAAATCATGCAGACTCAAGGCTATTCGGGATCTTCTAGATATCAACATCCCATAAAATACAATATGCAAACCATGTCAAATGGGTAATCAAACCATATTTCACTTCATGGAAAAAGAAGGGTTAGTTAGTAAGCCTCTCGAACTTATCAATACTAATTTATGCGGACCAACAAGGAAAATGTTACCTCGTGGAGAAGAATACTTTATTTTGTTCATTGATGATTTTTCTAGAATGTGTTGGATAGGTCTTCTAAAGCATAAAGATGAAGCATTTGAAAAGTTCCAAGCCTTCAAAGATTTTTCTGAAAAAGAATCAAATCAAAAACTCAAATGCCTCAGATCTGATTGAGAAGGGGAATTTATATCGGATGAATTCTTTGACTTTTGTGAACAATATGGAATAAAAAGGGAATTCTCCACTGCAAGAACACCTCAACAAAATGGTGTAATAGAAAGGATGAATAGAACAATTCAAAAAATTGCTCGAGCCATGCCAGATGAATTTGGAACTCTTGCAACCTTCTCGGGTGAAGCTCAATTTGTTGCCATGACTATTCTCAACAAGCAAATATTTGGGTAAATAGCACTCAAACTCCACATGAAATTTGGTATGGTAAGACTCCTACTATAAAATACTTTAAAGTTTTTGGAAGCAAATGTTTTATCAAAAGGACTGATGAAAATCTTGGTAAGTTTGAACCCAGAGCAGATAAAGGGATTCTTCTCGCTTATTCTTCCAGAAGTAAAGGATATAAATGTTATAATAAAAGACTTGTGAAAATTGTTGAAAGCATTGATGTTGTAGTTGATCAAGCATGTAGAAATTCAAAACAAATAAAATGAATAGAATATTATGACAATGAGGAAGATAGGGATTACTTTCTGACATCAAATCAAAATTATATTGAAGAAGAAACCAATGAAGCACCAGAAGAAGATATAATGGTAGAATAAAATACTTCATCTAGGTATGTTTAGAAAAATCATCCAGAAACTCAATTTTTAGGAGAAAGGGAGGCTAGTGTACAGGCAAGAAGAACTATTATGGGGACCTGAAGCTATCTAGCATTACTATCCTCCACCAAACATCAAAATGTAAATGAAGCATGCAAATATAAATGTTGGGTCAAGGCCATGGATGAAAAACTTGAGAAAATTGAAAAGAATGACACTTGGGGATTAGTTCCTAGACCTCATGATAAAAACTTTATAGGAAGTAAATGGATATTCAAGAACAAGCTGAATGAAAATGGAGAAGTCATTGGAAACAAGGCTAGACTTGTTTGTAAAGGGTATGCTCAACAAGAAGGTATAGATTTTGAAGAAACTTTTGCACCTATTGACAGAATTGAAGGCATAATAATGTTTCTTTCTCTTTCAAGTTTTTAGAAATTCATAGTATACCAAATGGATGTAAAATCAGCCTTCCTTAATGGAGATTTAGAAGAAGAAGTTTATATTGAATAGCTAGAAGGATTCATTCTTGGAAATGATGCAAAACTTGTATGTATACTCAAAAAATCTCTCTATGGTCTGAAACAGGCTCTAAGGGATTGGTATTACTGCCTTGAAAAATATCTACACCAACAAGGTTTTATAAAAGGTTCTGTCGATAGTAATTTATATAGAAAGATTGAAAATGATAAATTGCTAATTATTATTGTTTATGTTGATGATATCATTTTTGGTAGCAATGAAGAATCCATGAGTTAGAATTTTGCTTCAGTAATGCAGCAAGAATTTGAAATTTCCTTTCTTGGTGAACTTACCTATTTTCTTAGTCTACAAGTTCAGCAAACTAAAGATGGTATTTTTCTTTCAAAAACCAAATATCTCAAGAAGATCATGAAAAAGTATGGAATGAAAGATTCTAAGCCTGTATGTACTCCAATGGTAACAAGATGCAGTCTCAGCTCAAATGATGAATCAACAATAGTACATCAACCCACTTACCAATCCATGATTGGTAGTCTACTTTATCTAATAGGTACCTGACCTGACATCATGCATGGAGTAGAAATAGTTGGAAGATTCCAAGGAAATCCAAAGGAATAACACCTTTAGGTAGTCAAAAGAATTTTCAAATATATTCAAGGAACCAAGTACTTTGGACTATGGTATCTTAGAGTTGCAGATCTTACTTTTCATGCATGTACAAATGCAGATTGGGTAGGAAGTGTTGATGATAGAAAAAGCACTAGTGGTGGTGAATTTTATATGGGTTCTAGGTTAGTGTCTTGGTTCAGGAAGAAATAAAGTTCAATTGTTTTATCTACATCTGAAGCAGAATATATGGCTGCTACATCTTGTTGCACACAACTACTTTGGATGATGCAAACTTTGCAAGACATTTAGATCACATGTACTCCACACATCTCCATTATATGTGATAATACAAGTGCCATCAATATTTCAAACAATCCATTCATGCACTCCAAGACCAAGCACTTACCCATCAAGTACCATTTTCTACGAGATCAAGTGCTTGAACAAAAGGTCAAATTGGAGTATGTCCCCTCAAAAGAACGAGTGTTGATATATTCACTAAACCACTGCCTAGAGAAACATTTGAATATCTCAGACAAAAGCTATGAGTTGTCACTACATCATCCTGCTGTTAAATCTAGTTTTTGAGAGGAAGTTTACTACACGCTGGTTTCATGTAATATATATGCGGGTACACACAAGTTTCCATGACTGAAAGAACGTATATGTTTTTCTAACAAACAAAAAATAGTGGTAGCACAGGTTTAGGGGGAGCGTTCACATTCCACATTGTTGGCATTACAGTTATTGAACTCAGCTATTTCTTAGTTGCATCAGTCAATAGTGTGATATAACTTCTTCTATCATGGTCTATATTTCAATGAGTTCTATTGGTCATATGATGTAATTTATTTACCCAATATCCTTGTGATGGATGATGTAATAATTGTTGTATTTATGTCATGTATAAACTTTGGTATATCCCCACTTGGTTGGGCAGGTGAGTCAAATATGGTGTATCCCCATTTGGTTGGATGATTGATGTATGTATGAGTTCGTAGTCATAGGGAGGTCATACACACTTTGTTGAGTTATAGTGTCATGTTATTATATTGAATCATCTCTCTGCAGACTCAGCATGTACTTGAGGGGAGTATGGATAGCATCATGCAAAGGAGGAGAGTAGAGTGGTCCGCCATTTGCCCTTGATGTCAAAGGGGGAGAGTATTTTGGTATTTTGGTATTGTATGGTATCTCTAATAGTCTTTACAGCTCGCAGTAGTCAACACCATCATGGTTGCCATCAAGTCCAAAGGGGGAGATTGTTGGCACTGTGATACAAGTATTGTCCTTGATGGAAACTCCACAAGTCAATTTAGTTTTGATAAGAGGCTAACAGGAATATTCAGAGACAATAGGGCAGTGGTACAGAGGATCTGAAAGATGGAACTAAGGTTTATTAATCAGAATAAAGAAGTTGAAGGAAGAAGATTATGTAAGAGAAGTTTAAGAGATACATGCAGGTTCACTTAGTCCAAAAGTATATACACGCAGGTACTCAAAACAGAAATAGCGTATAATGTACACATGCACTCCCACAGAAGGAAAAGTACGTACATGTTGAAAACCATGGTTTTGGTCTGAGGTTTTTGGTCCAAGGTATCTTTGGACCATGATATTGACCCTAGGTATTTAGTTCGAGGTATTCGGTCTGTGGTATTTGATCCAAGGTATTGGTCCTAAGTGGATTTGGTCCATGGTATTTAGAAAGGCCAAAAGCTATATAAATAAGAGAGGATCATAAGGCCAGATGGATAGGTGAATACAATTCTAAGGAATATTTCTATATGAAGTATATTTTATGTTGGAGGGTTATGTTCGGGACTAGATTTGAAATATTTATGTGCACCTTGAGGTCAATATTGGATCAGGATCGTGAGACTTTAAATGACTTATTCTTGAATGATCTGATGTTGGTTGAGGCTAGATCTGATTTTTTGCATCAATTTTATTCATTATCTATCATGATGTGGGTTCGTCCAAAGTCTAGAATTGTAGCAAATTTTTGATTCAATATTTGTAGGTCTGTATGTAGGTTCGTCTCGGCAAAAGAGTGCATACACACAGGTTATGTTCTTTCAAGTAGCATATACAAAAGAAAGGCTTGATGTTCAGAGATGGCTTATCAATCAGATCAATATTATTGATTTATTGATGCTGCTATTTGACTGTTGTCTGTTAATGAAGTATTCTTAGATCTGAATGTAAATATGAATCCATAAGGAGGTTGATATTTGATTGATTTTATAAGTGAGAAGAAGAGTTTTCATTTGCCTGCCTGTGTAAAGTTATGTAAGTTGACAGTAGATGTTCAATACACTGCTGGTTGGTACAGTTTGTGATTCAGAGATTTTATGATTCAAAAACTTTAGAGGTATACGCAGGTTGGGCTTAAGGAAGTAGTGTATGCACGCATGTTTTCTTCATTGAAGTAGCGTATACAGTCTGACATATTAATTTTTGAGGTTTCAGTTTCTTCTGAATGTTGATATAGGTTTCTGGGTTCGACACAGTGTTCTAATGACAGTGATCTGATTGTTTCATATTAACTACATGTAGGTTGATGAAGTTTGAGTTTCTAAATTTATGATGGGTTATTGATGAGTCAAGGTCTTCTTATGTCTTGATATGTGCCAAGAGCATCAAGTCTGAAAATTCATGAAATGTGGTCCCTGGCAGAAGAGTGGAGCTTTCCTATAGGTTCACATCTACATACAAGTAAACATATTGGCTAATACAAGAGCTAGGATGTTGTAGCTCACTTCCAGTAGAAGCTGGAGAATGAGAGAAGGTTGTAACCTTCTACAGGTAGAAGCCTACATACTAGTATGAGTCTGCACTAGTAGAAGATTGGAAATAGATTTTCTTATTATTAAAAGAAGACAAAGATGAAAACAGCAGGTGGTCTTCACCCACATTGGGTTTCCACCTTCAATCTTAGTGTTCATGTGTGTTGCTTATGTGTAATGGTTTATTATGTTTATACTGCACATAGTTACTGTTTAATGATTGATGAAGTATTGATGCACTGATTAAAGATCAACATATGATGAATTAACTCAATCCTAAGTTTACTACATAAATGCTAGCTGGCTTAAAGACAATTGCGTGCACATGCTAGTTCCCCTCTCTGAAGTAGTGTATATAAATTTGATTATGAAAAAGAAAAATTCTTCATCTAATAATACTAATTCACCCAACCTCTCACTATTATTTCCAACATAATAGTCATTTTTCTCTTGGGGTTGCTTCTCGGTGTTCGTCCTTGGTATTCCTTGTGAGCACTAATATGCATTTACCACATGCCCAAAACTTGATGCTTCATCATGTGTAATACATTCATCATTATCTCTATCATCCGACTGCTCCTGCATACCACTATCGGCATCGAATGTATGATTGTATACTGAGTTTGCAGTTCACTTCCAGTCCAAACAATAGTTCTCGGGCTAATGTTCTTCATGAAATGAATAGAACTCGGGATCTGCGAACTATTAGACATTAAACATAGAGCTCTACATAGTTTTTGAAGGGTATCCGTTCATGCCTGATGAGCTGCTTACATGTCTCTACCTGGGTAGATGGCTTCTTGTAGATGTGTCCATTTTTCGTTGTTTGAGCTTAGACACTTATGTTCTCAAGTTCTTGAAAAGGCGAGTGAGGGTTTCAATATCATTTACTTCCTTATCTCTACACTTGCCTGCCATTGCTTGGGACATTCTGCTCATGTATTGGGAGTCCTTTGTTGGTTAATCATCCTTTATATGTCCAATCATGCACAAGTCATTCTCAACAGCAATAGCCTCTACGCAGTTTTTCGAGAGCATTGGTTTTGTAGCTTTCTTGACGAACTGCGTGATGCTGGTCGACAATACGAACATGTAGTAATCAACAGTGATGCAATCATGAGGTTTGGTGTCTGCTGAAATTTTTTTCAATATGCATGGAAACCTCTAATTCAAGTATTTTACTTTTCTTTTCCCTCCATCTTCAGGTTTCGTAATTATTTGAGTAGCATAGCTAGGGGTTTTTCATCAGCAAAATTTTCCAGGAACATGCGTTTGAATGGACCCTAGTTCTATATGGAGTTTGGTGGAAGGTTGTGATACCATGCAGCTACATGACCATCCAATGTATAGGGAAATAATATACATAATACATTGTCATATCGTACCTCAAGGGCCTGCAACTGCAGGTAGAAGTTGTCCCAATGGCCTTTTTCCTTCACCATGCTATCAAGATTGAACTTATTGTTCATTCTCTCCTCTCACTTTGGCATCCCGTGCAAGACACCCAGGAGAGCCAATGGTCCCTGAGTGATGGACAAAGATTGTCATTGATGTCAATATGGCAATATTCGAGGAGCCAAGAGGAGCAATATATATAGAGCCATCAGTATATGCCAAAGAAGAGGAGCAAATGGAGCAATATACACATAGAGCAAACAGAGGAGCAAACAGAGCTAAGGGATGCAACAAACACAACTGTCAGAGCCACAGAGGAAGTAGACAAAGCTATCGAGAGCAATGTATGCCACAATAGGGTTATATGCATGCAAACAAGCCTGAGGAGCCATATCGGAGGAGCATAAACAGAACCTATTGGAGCTACAGGAGAAGTAATATATGCCAAAGATTCAGAATCCAGAGGAAGACCAATCAGAGGAGCATTGAGGAAGAGTGGAGGACACAGCGGAATAGCAGTTAATGGAGGAGTATTACAGTGGAGAAGCATATAATATTGGAGGATCCACATAGAACCGATAGAAATGAAACAGTGGAGCAATATATAAACAGAGTTACAGGGGTGGAGCAATATAAACCATCAGAGGCAAAGACAAATATATATATATATATAATATATATAATATAATATAATAAAATATATATTATATATTATATTATATATATATATATATATATACATTTATACTATCAGGCATGAAAAATCCACATATGCACGTTTTAACATTATCGGCGGTTAAAAATCTCACATATATGCGTTTAACACTATCAGAGGTGAAGTAGTATATAATATCAGAGAAATCATATCGGTGGGTTTATTAAGTGTCACACCCGAAATCTCCAATTGCGATAAGGTTGTGGACCTAACAGAGGCATTAAAAATAGTCTATAATAATATCGCGTCCATCATATCGAGAGTTATGTATCGTAATACTTAAAGCCTTGTCACATTAAAACGTTGATTGCGATATGTGCACGGACCCACTACGGAAGTGTTATGGTGTAATACCATATCACATCTGCCCATCGTCTGTCTGACTAGAAGCGCCAGTTGCAATTACACACGGAACCGAAGGGGTTATCAACTACTATTTAATATAATATCACATCTGATCCATCGGAGCAGTGGAGGATTGGCAATCGACTATGTTATGTACGAACCTTCGGAAGCGGTGATTGCGATAAAAGGATGATGTGGCATGTGGGACCTCTATATGGTTATAGTCTCGTTTATATGGTTTCCGTGAAGTAATAACTCTGTGAATAAAAGTTTCTCTGACATATATATTTTTCATTCCATGATGATAGGAAGAAGTCATATATATATATAATATATATATATATATATATATATATATATATATGTTGAAACGCCTCATTTCTGGAATTGATCTCGGCCATCTATATTACAAACAAATAACAGTTCACGACTCATGAATGTGAAAAAGAAAGGGACCTCTCTTATAATTTTTCAATAAGCATCATTTCTATTGTAATTGGGCCCCTCTTCCTCTTGAACGTGTCCTGTGAAGCATTGGTTAATTCAAGCGCAGAGGAAGCTAAAGCAAATGGAGGAGGGAAGCCAGAAGGTTGAGTGAGTTTTGAGGAAGCCAAAGCTCAAGTGAGCGAGGAGGAAGCCAAAGAGCCAGCGAGTAAGTAGAAATGAATGGACAAAGGCATGAGAATGTATAAAACAATAAAAATAGAGAACTGTTGTTGTTGTTGTTGTGGTGAAGAACCAGACGGTGAGGTAGTAGAAGTAGCAGAGGAAAAAGAGGTAGAAAAAGTAGCAGAGGCTGTAGAGGCAGTAGAAGCAGCAGAGGAAAGAGAGTAGGAGTGAGAGAACCTCAGTTGAATAGAGTGCAACAACATACTAGTGTATACGAAGATTGGGTTGGAGCCCGAGAGGTTGGAGCCTCAGAACTGAACAGGACTGAAGTCATTGAGGTTGAAGCTCCTTAGTGCAGAACCACTGCAAAACAGAGTTGGTGCTCTGGAGGTTGGAGCCTCACTAAAGTCCAAGTTGGAGCTTGGAAACTATTCACAATGAGATTTATACTTATATTGTATTTATTCCATTACACTGTCTTGAGTTTTAATAAAAGCATTAATTCTAGCTGTTGATTTTTGAGTTCTATGTATACATATACATATCTATATATGGTTTTCGCAATCACTAGAACAATTAAAAAAAAATAGTAAGAAATACTGATTCACCCCCCCTCTCAGTATTTCCAACAATTGGTATCAGAGCAGGCTTCTTCATACTAGCCTAACAACTTGAAGAAGGATCCACAGCCGTGATGAGAAATCACGAAGCATCAGGAAGACCTCCTTTGTTCGATGACACTAACTTTGGTTTCTGTAAAAAAAGAATGACCTACTACTTAATGTCCCTTGGGCCTGAAGTCTGGCATTTTGCTCAAAATGAATACAAAACTACTACCACTCTTCTAATAGACCAAGACGAGAGGAAAGCCTACATCGCAAGTGCAAAGGCCACGAACTCCATCACTAGTGGAATCACTGATTCCGAGTTTACAAAAATCATGCACTGTACCTCTTCTAAAGAAATGTGGGAGAAGCTAGTTGGCTTGTATGATGGAGACTCAAAAGTCAAAAAGGCAAAATTTCCAACTCACAGAAGACAATTTGAAAGTTTGAGGATGGAAGATGAAGAATATATTGCAGCATACCTCCTCTGAGTAGCTGAAGTGTAAATTCCCAAAAAGGATTGGATGAAAAAGTGGAAGAAAGTACCATTGTTCAAAAGGTATTAAGGTCTCTTCCAGACATATTTGACTCCAAAATAAAGGCTATAGAAGAAGCAAAGGATCTAGGTACCCTCAAAATGGATAAACTCCATGGAATTCTCACTGCCTATGAAATGAGGAAAGGTGGCCCAAGCTCGAAAGATGCAACATTCAAGGCCTCAAAGTCAAAGAAGGGGAAAGAAAGGAATGACTGTAGTGATGAGTCATATGTGGAATCCGAATTGGCTCAATTTGTACGAAAGCTAAAGAGAGGATCTAAGATTAAAGGCAAGTATCCTCTTATCTATTTTAAATGTGGCAAAATAGGTCATTATGCAGCAAAATGTCCTCATAAACATGACAGTGATGATGAACGAAATTCTAAAAGAATGGGACATAAAAAGAAAGGGTTCGATAAGAATTTTTTTTTTCCAAGCAAGATGAGTCTGATGAGGATGAGTTTATGGTCATCAAAAATAAACCATGTGAGGAAAGCGATCATGATGAAAGCCAAGAAGCATTATTCATGGCACTCACAGATGATGATGACTCAGGGATGGAAGGAAATGTAGATGAATTGTTAATAAGCGCCATTGAAGAAAATGAAAAACTACGGAACAAGATCATTTCTATCAAAGTGGAAAACGAGGAAATAAGAAGGAGAGAAGATCTCTTAGAAGAAAAACTTAAAGAAAAAGAAGAGACTTGTGAAGAACGTGAGGCCGGAGTAGTGTCTCTGAGAAAGGAGTTGAAGAAAATTAAAAAGGGTTGTAAAAGCTCTCAAATACTCGAGACTATTTTGAAAAATTAAAAACCTCAACATGACAAGTCTAGAATAGGTTTCAAAGGAGAATGCTCAAGCACTAAGAATAATGCAAAAAGCTATGCTGATGCACTTTCCTGCAATTCAAAAGATGAAAAAGTATGTTATCAAAAGTGCATCCCCGATCCCAAGAATAAAGAGAGAATTACTACAAAGAATAATGTGGAGTCGAATCATGGACACTATAGCAAATACAAACCTGTACTCCACCAAGGGCCCATCGCAAATCCGAAGAACGAGGGAGGAGTAATTCCCAGGATGGAAATCGACCCAAATCGTGGTTGCTTCAACAAGTACAAAACCATCTTTCTTTGACACTGCTTTCACAGTAAACAATTTGGTAATCAAGCCAGACATTGTATGGCTCGCAGAAGTGAAAAGACAAATCTAAAGGACCGAATAATCAACTCATATGCCCCTAAAAGGCAGGAACGAATCAAAACGTTTAATTCATTTGATCCCTTGACCAAATTTGATCTAATTTTCTCTTTCTGCTACAATAATGGACACTATGAACAAGACTGCCCACTCAAAGGAATGAAGACAAGTAGTAAGAATTCCAGCATGGACAAATGCGGCCTGGCTCTATATGTTCAAAATAATGAAAACCAGTGGTTTGTGGATAGTGGGTGCTCCAAACACATGACAGGAAACAGAAGGAAGTTTGTCTCACTAAGCAAAAAGGAAGGGAATGTGTCCTTTGGAAGCAGATCGGGAAAAATTGCAGGAAAAGGAACAGTTACTCTGATCAATGGAAAAGGAAAGGCTCAAGATGCTTTGGTAGTTGACGGACTCAAAAACAACCTCTTGAGTTTCAGCCAAATCTGTGATCGAGGACATAAGGTTATTTTCAACACCAAAGACTGTGAAATAAGGAACTCTGCCTCAGGGAAACTTGTGGCAAAAGGGGTGAGAACACCAGACAACATTTACATACTGAACAAGATTCAAGAAAATAAATGCTACTTGAGTCAAACAGATTAGAGTTGGATGTGGCACAAGCAACTTGGACATACAAGCTTTGAAACTCTAATCAATATCAGCAAGATCAAAGTTGTACGAGACATCCCAAGGCTATGCAAACCAAATAAAGTAGTGTGTGGTCCATGTCAACATGGAAAGTAGACCAGAACCAGCCACAAGATAAAGGAGCTCTATACATCGAAGCCCTTGGAGATCATCCATGCTGATGTGTGTGGGACAACTAGAAATCAAGCACTCCAAGGAGAAAGGTACTTTGGGTTATTTGTTGATGATTATACTAGAATGATGTGGATATATTTCATAAAGTATAAATCTGAAACTTTTGAGTGTTTTAAGAATATAAAATCCCTTGAAGAAAATGAAAAAGATTAAAAAATTAAGTGCCTCAGAACAGACAGAGGAGGAGAATTCACATCAAATGAGTTTAGTGAGTTCTATAACATTCATGGAATTAAAAGAGAATTCTTGGCTGCCAGAACACCTTAGCAAAATGGGGCAGTTGAAAGAAGAAACCAAAAAATCCAAGAAATGGCAAGAACTATGCTATTAGTAGTAGACTTACAGCCTAGATTATGGAGAGAAGCAGTAGGGACAACCGTCTATACACTGAATCAAACTCAATTAAGACCAAATTGTGAAAAAAACTCCTTATGAGCTATGGAAAGGAAAACCTGCTTCAGTGAAGTACTTCAAGATCTTTGGAAGCAAGTGCTTCATAAAAATAAATGATGGCTCACCCGGAAAGTTCGATTCTCAGGTTGATGAAGGGATATTTCTCGGATATTCTACATGGAGCAAGGTTTACAAGTGCTACAATTATCGACTGAAGAAAATAGTGGAAAGCATTGATGTAAAGGTTGATGAAGATCTTCCAGAAAAGGAAATTGAACAACATGGAGATGACTCTCTCATTGAAGAAGAAGAACCTAAAGAAGAAGAAACCGGTGAGGAAGAAGAAGAAGAAGAAGAGGAAAGAGAACCACCTAATACCCCTTCAAAGATGAAGTATGTCCAAAGATATCATCTAGAAGAATAGATCATTGCCCTTCTATCTATGATAGAACTAGAAACATTTGCAGAAGCAAGTAAGGATCCTCATTGGGTAAAAGCCATGGAAGAAGAAATGTCCCAAATTGAGAAGAACAAGACATGGGAGCTGGTACCTCATCCAAAGGACAAAAACATAATAGGAACCAAATGGGTGTTCAAAAATAAAATGAATGAGGAAGGATAGGTTATCAGGAACAAGGCAAGACTTGTGTGCAAAGGCTGTTCACAAATTGAAGGAATTGACTTTGAAGAGACATTTGCACCAATGGCCGGTATGGAAGCTATCAGGATGTTCTTGGCATTCACTTGCACAAAAGGATTCAAAATCTATCAAATGGACATGAAATCAACATTTCTAAATGGGGAACTCAAGGAGGAAGTCTACATGGAGCAGCCAGAAGGTTTTGATCTAACAGTAGGAAAGGACATAGTCTGTAAGTTGAAAAAGGCTTTATATGGGTTGAAACAAGCTCCTAGAGCTTGGTATGCAAGATTGGATCACTACCTACAACAACAAGGCTTCAAAAAGGGAGTGGCTGGATGTAATCTATAAATAAAGACAGATCAAGGTAAGTTACTAGCTTCTCTTGTTTATGTCAATGATCTGACTTTTTCTAGTAATAATGATGAAATGAGCAATGAATTTTCTCAAAACATGTCAAAAGAGTTTGAGATGTCAATGATAGGAGAGTTGTCCCACTTCCTTGGACTTCAAATATCTCAAACCAAAGCAGGATTGTGTATATCTCAAACCAAATATCTAAAAGACAAGCTCAAAAAATATGGAATGGAGGATTGTGCACCCATGAGCACACCTATGACCACAAACTGCAAACTGACCAAAGATGATGACTCCCCTCTAGTAGATGCAACTCATTATAGGGAAATGATTGGAGCCCTTCTATACTTAACAACTACAAGACCAGACATAACGCAAGCAGTAGGAATGGTGGGAAGATTTCAATCTACTCCCAAACAATCCCATTTATTAGCTATAAAAAGAATCCTGATATATCTGAAGGGAACTTCTGATTTCGGTCTTTGGTACCCAAAGAACTCAACACTAACTTTAACTACATACACCGATGCTGATTGGGCTGGAAGTATAGATGACCATAAAAGTACTAGTGGAAATGCATTCTTCCTAGGATACTATTTGGTATCCTGGCTCAGCAAAAAACAGTCATCCATATCCTTATCCATAGCAGAAGCTGAGTACATTGCTGCAGCAGACTATTGTACTTAGATACTATGGATGAAGGAATCTCTAAAAGATCTTGACATATGTACAGATCAACCAATTACCGTCTATTGTGAAAACACAAGTGCTATCAGTCTCAGCAAAAATCCAGTGATGCACTCAAGAACCAAACATATACCAATTAAGTATCATTTCCTCTATGAACAAGTAGCTGAACAAAACATTGTCCTGGAATATATTAGTACTAAGGAGCAGATAGCTGATATTTTCACAAAACCTCTTCCTCTAGAAGCATTCGAACATCTGCGTCAAAAGATGGGGGTTATTTCTTTATCATCACTCAAGTTCGTTCATAAAGATGTAGCAGGATAGGGGGAGCAGGTTGACAAGGGGAGTCCATATGCATTCCTTTACCATTGATGTCAAAATGGGAGAGAGCAAAAGAATATCACCATCAATAACAAAGGGGGAGACTGTTGGACAAAAATTGTCATTGATGTCATTAAGGCAATATTTAAGGAGCCAAGAGGAGAAATATATATAGAGCCATCGGTATATGCCAAAGAAGAGGAGAAAATGGAGCAATATACACATACAACAAACAAAGGAGCAAACAGAGCTATGGGACGCAGCAAACATAGCTGTCGGAGCCATAGAGGAAGTAGACAAAGCTATCGAGAGCAATGTACCACAATAGGGTTATATGCATGAAAACAAGCCTGAGGAGCCATATCGAAGGAGCACAAATAAAACCTATCGAAGCTACAGGAGAAGTAATATATGCCAAGGATTCAGAATCCAGAGGAAGACCGATTAGAGGAGCAATGAGGAAGAGTGGAGGACATAGCGGAAGAGCAGTTAATGGAGGAGTATTACAGCGGAGCAGCATATAATATTGGAGGAGCCACATAGAACCGATAGAAAGGAAACAATGGAGCAGTATATAAATAAAGTTATAGAGGTGGAGAAATATAAACCATCAGAGGCGCAGACTTATATATATATACTATCGGGCCCAAAAAACCCACGTATGCACATTTTCACATTATCGGCGGTTAAAAATCTTACATATATGCGTTTAACACTATCGGAGGCAAAGCAGTATATGATATCGGAGAAATCATATTGGCGGGTTTATTAAGTGTCACACCTGAAATCTCTGATTCTGATAAGGTTGTGGACCTAACGGAGGTATTAAAAATAATCTATAATAATATCGCGTCCGTCATATCGGGAGTTATGTATCGCAGTGCTTAAAGCCTTGTCACATTAAAATGCCGATTGCGATATGTGTGCATACCCATTGTGGAATTATGTTATGGTGTAATACCATATCGCATCCGCCCATCATCTGTCTGACTAGAAGCATCGATTGCGATTACACATGGATTCGAAGGGGTTATCAACTGCCGTTTAATACAATATCGCATCTGATCCATCGAAGCAGTGGAGGATCGGCAATCGACTCTGTTATATGCAAACCTCTAGAAGAAGTGATTGCGATAAAAGGATGACGTGGTATGTGGGACCTCTATATGGTTATGGTCTCGTTTATATGGTTTCCATGAAGTAATAAGTCTGTGAATAAAAGTTTCTCCGACATATATATTTTTCATTCCATGGTGATAGGAAGAAGTCATATATATATATATAGATATATATGTTGAAATGCCTCATTTCTGGAATTGATCTTGGGCATCTGTATTACAAACAAATAACAGTTCATGACTTGTGAACGTGAAAAAAAGAGGGACCTCTCTTATAATTTTTCAATAAGCATCATTTCTATTTTAATTTGGCCCCTCTTCCTCTTGAACGTGTCCCTTGAAGCATTGGTTAATTCGAGCACAAAGGAAGCTAAAGCGAATGGAGGAGGGAAGCCAAAAGGTTGAGCGAGTGTTGAGGAAGCCGAAGCTAAAGCGAGCAAGGAGGAAGCCAAAGAGCCAGTGAGTAAGTGGAAATGAATGGACAAAGGCATGAGAATGTATAAAACAATAAAAATAGAGAACTATTGTTGCTATTGTTGTGGTGAAGAACCAGAGGGTAAGGTAGTAGAAGCAGCAGAGGCAAAAGAGGCAGAAAAAGTAGCGGAGACTGTAGAGGCAACAGAAGCGGCATAGGCAGGAGAGTAGGAGTGAGAGAACCTCAGCTTAATAGAGTGCAGCAACATACTAGTGTATACCAAGATTGGGTTGGAGCCCAAGAGGTTGGAGCCTCAGAACTAAATAGGACTGAAGTCATTGGGGTTGGTGCTCCTAAGTGCAGAACCACTGCAAAATAGAGTTGGTGCTCTAGAGGTTGGAGCCTCACTGAAGTCCAAGTTGGAGCTTAGCAACTATTCATAATCAAATTTATACTTATATTGTATTTATTTCATTGTCCTGTCTTGAGTTTTAATAAAAGCATTAATTCCAGCGGTTGATTTTTGAGTTCTGTGTATACATATACATATCTATATATGGTTTTTGCAATCACTAGAACAATTAAAAAAAATTAGTAAGAAATACTGATTCACCCCCCCAGTATTTCCAACACTGAGTCATCCATTCTAGATTTTGGTTAGCCATATCTTCTTCATCTTCTTCCTCCTCCTTTCCTTCAGAATTTGATGGTTTCGCCTCTAATTCTGTTGGTTCGTCTCCATGACTGCCTCCTCCATTGCCCTCCCTTCTGCTTCTTGTACCAGAGTCTGATCGCAAGACAACAAGGGTGTCTCATTCCCCTTGTCGAAAGACTAGAGTTTCCTCTCCATCTTCAATAGCTTCTACTAGACCTTCAAGTGTGGCAAGAACAACTTCTTCCATTGATAATATAACAACCCCTGTGGGAGTGGTTTTTGGCTTCCTTGATGTGTATGCCTGGGATCATTCCGACAACTTTCACGAACTAGTGAGTGATGGGATGGATGAAGCAAAGGTGATGATAAGGAATTTCATGTTCAGTCCCAGGAGGTGAGAAGTAACCAACTGCAGAGTCGCACATAGGTGAGAGGGAGTGTGTGTTACATCCTTGACCATATGGTTGATGAGTGAGTGTGAGAGCATATGTAGGAATATACAACTAGCTTCCCTCCTTCTAGCACTGGAAATGTTGACAGTGCTGGACCAACCAACATTCAGTTGATCACCCTGATATGAAGTCCCAACTAGACCTCACATTGTTTAGTGTGGGAGTCTCATCCGATATGATGGATCAGTTGGCATTATCTTAAATATTTTCCTCAAATCTTTCTTGTCAGCACAAGAGAGTGGTCCACTTTGTCTTTGAGAAGTGAGGTTTACATGCTTGGTGATTTCTAGTGTTACTTGTGTCAATGGTTCTTTCGCTATAGAGCGAGAGCATGGGAGTGAGTCCCAAGTCAGATGGGAGGAAGCCCCTACTCTATTAGGAACACACAACACAATAGGATGTGCGCAACTTTTGAAAGAACAATCCACATGGATGTGGATGTCCCAACACACAAGGGAAGATAACATGTACAACACTAAGTGGATGGGCCTGCGTGAGTGAAATGGTTGTTATAGAAAGTTTTATGTGAATGGTTTGTCTGATGTCTAGGGAGGTAACCAACATAGGTGAGACAATGTTGATAGCATATACACCATATTTTCATTAATAGATATGTATTACAATAAGTGAATGAGTTCAAATGTTAAACAAAAGTTAAAGCAACATGCATTACAAATGTTGAAGATTAGTCTTACAACAATTACAATACATGTGTGAAAACGTGATGGATTGTTAGGAGGCTTCTGAATTAAGCAAAAGTTCCAAGACACATCGTTACACCATACATCACTAACCCCATGGGGATGATGTTGGAGCCACTACTTACTCAAAGAAAATATTATAGACTGTCAAGATTATATGGGAGGAGCTAAGGTGAAAAGTCCTTACATGTGAAAATGAGGGGGTATTTAAAGCCAAGGGTGAAACTGACCCTTGTGGTTATTTGACTACCTTCATGATTTTTTCGCTTCCATGACTCTTCATACAATAAGCAGATCTCTTGGACTTCCATGTTACATTACACTAATTGATAGTATGGTCCACAATAGAGATGAGGACAACATGACTCTTGACAAGACTCAACATGACAGTGTTGGTACATTCATGCTGTTGTTGGTGTGCATGTCGAGCTGCAGTGTTGGTACCAGTAGATGTCCTCATGGAGTGTAACAGCTTCACCTCCACATGGCAACATGCATGGAGTCTTCGATGGTCATTGGCTTGCTTGATGTTGCATTCGCACGTTTCTCCTTGCTTGTATGTTGGAAGGCTTGACAGGTTCATTCGTTCGTGAAATGTGCATGTTCGTTTATCCATCTGCAAACACACCTTGCATGTTTTCTTGTACGTCTGTTTGCGAACACATCTTTTCATGATCATTCATTCATGAGCACATCTCCTCACATGCATCATTTATTCATCTGTTGGTGAACCTGTCCTTCTACATTTTCTCCCTTTGTTCATCCCATCCATGATCGCAGTATGTTTGTTTGTGTACCTGTGTCTGTAGTAACTCATGACAAGACAACATGAAATCCATAAACCTCCTATTCTACCATGATGCATGATCATTTTGAATGCAGGTGACTAGGGGAGGTCACAAGGTTGCGAGGAGGGATGGAGGCTTCAGGCACTGTTGATGAAAATTGCATAGGAGTCACTTGGTGATGAATATGGGCAATTCGGATTAACAATGATAATCTATAGGGTCTGGCTCAACTGGATGACAAAACTGCACAGTTTTTGGGAGGAAGAGTCTGGGCTATGGGAAGGTTGGGCAAGCAAAATCCGCTAAATTTTTGGAATGAGTAGGCAGCTAGAGTTGGGCATCCAAAACTATGCAAATCCTAGAGGGAACTAGCATCTAGCTATCAGGACACTAGCAGCAAAAACTACACAATTCCTAAGGGGAACTGGTAGTCAGCCGCTGGGTCACTAGTAGCAAAAAATTTGTAATTCCTGAGGGGAACTATTTGTCACCTGTTGGATCTTGGCAGGGAGAATTGCGCAACTTTTTAGTGTAACTTTTAGTTAGCTGCCGGGAAAAATTGCACTGATTCTGGGAGGATGGCCTGCTGGACACCACTGTGTAGTTTCTAAGTTGAGTAGAATGCTAGGTAGAAGAGGATCTACTCATGAAAACTATGCAATTTTCTAGGTGAGCAACTGGTCGAATGTAGGGAGGGCCAGCTACAAAAACTATACAATTTGTGAGGGAGACAAGGATGGGAATTTTGTGTTTATTTGCCCTATCTACACAATTTCCTCAATTAGCAAAGCAAGAAATGTCTGCAGCCTCTACACAATTTTTTAGGGGAGTGAGTCTTGGGGTGGCCATCGGGTTAAACTCTTTGGTTGACCATCATGAAGGTTGATGCATTTTCTTGCATGTAGCACAACTTGAAATGGATTGCTTGGTGCTTCTATGGTGTTCTAGATGATAGTCGATTGAGTCAATGACAGGGTGATGGTCTGGCTATCAGAGCGGAATCTGGTCGTCAGAACATCAAGAAAAATGACTCAGTGTGTGAATGAGTGAAAACGCACATATGTGATCTTGCAAACACAAACATACATGACTTGGCCCTGAGACGACTAAAACCATCTAGACACACATGCTCAACATGACTGACCAACAATGTGAGTGACAAGCGTGATAGTTGTGACTATTCATTGGTCGACTGCGATAATGCTTGCACAATAGTGTATGTGACTCTGTGTGTGAGTGCGACAGATGTTTTCATAGCAAACACAACATGTACACACGAAGTGAAGTCCTTGAGCATGAATAGAACATGGTCGCAAGCATTACATTGACCTCAACATGCAAAATATTGGCTGAAATGGTCAAGCAATGTTGGTGCGAAGACTCGCACAAGCTCATGGAGTGAACCCTAGTGTGTGCAATCATCAAGTGAAACTCTCAAGGGAGGCTTTGAAATTGGGTGTAGGCCAAAATTTTGGAGGGTGGTTGTAGCGTCTACAACACTGTCATTTGGTGCATTTCGTGAATTTTAAATTGTCAGAGTGCTTTATAGAGACACCTCGAGGCATTACATTACTAGTAATGCACCAGCGTTGTGGTTTTGCAATAACATTGGTCCTTTTTTAGAAATTAAAAATTGTGTATGAGTATGTTTTATAATATGCCTTGAGGCATTTTTGTATTTTTACCACACTAAGGCATCATTGTTGAGTAGCAACGAGATATTTTACTATATGGAGTCAGGTAGTACCGAATATTCGAGCATCAGTGCATTTCATTATTTAATGCACCGTGGTTTTCTATTTTTCAAAAGAAAAAATTCCATGGTGCACCATGTTATATGCATTTCTTGAGCATGTATGGATGGTAAAGCACCAATGTTCTTGAATAATTTAGATGTACGATCAAAGAAACATCGACTTGCCCACCTATGCTAGTGACCTCCACTATAAACATATCTGTGGACTATTTATATAAGGGCATCCACAAAACATATGCTACAAGATATATTCCTTGTAGTGTTAAGAAGTCCCTAATGAACCAATTGTAATAGCCTACTAATCTCATGAAGGATCTAACCTTGTCCACATTCCTACCATTTGGCCACTCCATGATAACTTTGATATTTTCTTGATCCACTATTATCCCTTTCTTGGAAATAACATGTCCCAAGTAATGAAATTCATTGTGAAATAAACTCCACTTGATAAGCTTGCAATACAACTGATGCTCTCTCAGTAATCTCAACATTATTGCTAGGTTCTCTTTATGCTCTTCTTCATTCTTGGAATATATTAATATATCATCAATACACACTATGAAAAACTTTTCCAAGGATGCAACACACTATTCATATATCATATGAAATTAGTTGGATCATTAGCAAGACTAAAAGGAACCACGACAAAATCATTATACTGGTACCTAATATGGAATGTGGTCTTGTAGATGTCTTCTTCCTTGATGTGCACCTAATGATATCCTGATCTCAGATCAATCTTCAAAAACATTATTTTTCCCTTCAACTGATCAAAGAAGTCATCAATTCTTTGAAATGGATACCTATTCTTGGTCGCCACTTTATTCATCTACATGTAATCAATGCACAATTTGGATATATCATCTTTATTCTTTAGAAACAATAATGGTGCAGTCGAAGGTGATACACTTGGCTTTATTTATCTCTTGTAAAGCATTTATTTAAGCTACAACTTCAATTCCACCAGCTCAGGAGTACTCATCATGTATGGAGCCTTTGATATTGGTGTTGCCACTGGTACCAACACAATAGAGAAATCTAGTTCCCTATGAGGTGGTAAGTCTCAAATATTTGTAGAAACTACATCATGGAACTACTACAAGACATGATTCTTCTTGAAGACTGCATCATCCTCAACATCCTTACCTTTGTCACTGGAAACATGTGCTACAAAAAATACACACCCTTTCCTACAATTGTGCTTAGCTTATAAAGTTGTTACCATCCTCACTGATGTAGTTTGCTTATTTCCCTGCAATATTCTTCTTTCTCCATCATCGTCTAGGCATTCAGTGAAATTCTAAAATAAATCTACCTTAGTCATATGAGTAAGCAACCAATCCATGCCTAAAACTATACTATATGATCCCAAAGGAAACATGTTTAGATTTTTTGATGTAGGCACAACATTTAGCTACAATGCATAAACTCTCACCCAATGGTGAACTCTTCTCTTGGTCCCTATAGCCAATGTCATCAATCAATATTGAGTATGCAGTTCTTTATTCAAGCCACACATATCCACCAGGTGAGGACTAAAATAACTACAATTTGATCCAAGATCAATCAAAATATAAACAACTTGATAAGAAAGCTTATGCTCTATCCCAATAATGGATTCCTAATAATATTCTTACTTGTTATCAAGTGTTTCATAATTTCAAGGAATGCTCTGACCCACATCCCCAACCATATGCTCCTCCTCAGCACTGTATATTTGAGGCCAACCACCATGTTCCAATGCACAATCCTTATTGCAATGGCCTTTTCCAAAAATAGAACACAAAAATGATTCTCTACCACTACCTTTATTCTGCTGCTCTTCAAGTTGAATTCCATGTCCCTTATCTACTGCATTAAACTTCTTATAAGGAGCCACATTCTCTTTCTCACCTGTATCCTGATGTCTTCCTCACTTCTAAGGAAATTTTCCTTTACCCTTCTGATTCCCTTTCAAGTCACACTTAGGCTCAACCTTACCTTTTGATTGATCATAACAACGTTTCAAATTCTCGATAGCTTCCTCTAGTGAACGAGGCTCATCACACTCAATATTATCTCTAAATGTTGTTGGAAACCCACTGATGAACCTTTCAATCTTCAGTTTCTCATCTAGGAACTTGCTAGTGTACTCTTCAACTGTCATAGAATCCATCTGCGGCTCATAAACTCGTCACCATTTTCATCATAGTACCTTTCAGGTAAGCACTCATTCTTGAAGAGTCTCTCAAAATAATCCCAAATTAGCTCCTCTTCTTGAATTCCTGTGATGTTATCCACATATTACCACCAAAATTTTTCTTTCCATTTGATATTGAAGGTGGCTATATTATCCTTCATGTCCTTTGATTAGTTATGCAATCTGAAGAACTTATTTATCCCAAGAAAACATGCTTTTGCATCTTTTGACTTTTTCATCTCTCAATCAAAAGTAGGAGGCTTGAATTTCTTTAACTCCTCTAGAAAGTACTCACAAATCCTATGGTGCTGCAAGTGATGAAGATGATGTCCTCTTGAGGAATAACTAAAATAAAACCCATACATATTAGTCCTCTTGTTAGGTATATCCAATTATCTTCCATCTTTAACTATGTCATATCTATCCAAATTGTATCTTAATCAAGATCTACTACCATATGACCCATTAGTATTATCCTCCTACCTAAATCCAAGACTTATGCACATCTACCCATCATTCTGCAACTCTAAAAGACTTTATAGAATCATTGAATTAACCTCTACCTTCTTTTCCTAAGCCCTTGCAAGTCCTTCATGTGCCTGAACCAACCTATTATTTTCTTCCTTGAAAATTGTTATTTCAACCCTTAAACTCCTCAATGTGTCTGCTAGATCAAGAGGATACTCTTCTCCTTGCTGGTCAATAGACATTTCCCATTCAATGGAATTCATAATAGGATTATAAGGGTAGTCATGTGAACTATAGTCCACCATCCTGCTCTTCATCTTTAACATTTTTTTCTTGCAAATATGTCATGTTAGATAAACCAAATAGATATGATAATCAAAATGATACCTTAATGAAGTTCAGGGGAGGCTATGACATATTCACAAATCAGTTCATATTACCATGACACACACACACAAACACACATATAATGGCATCAACATATCAATGTTGTGCATGATGACACAAATTGTAACACTATCCACATGCATCATAACCATAACCATCCTAACGCGTGTTTTCATGCATGCATTTTGCCCATCTACTACAAGTATTTGAATCTAGAAGCTATGATACCAATATGTAATTCCTCCTCCGACATTTAGCCACATTTCCAAGATATCCAGGGTAAACATGATTTAAGTGCTACTATGAAATTACTCGACCTCCAAGTTCTATTGATGGAAGTGGGGCCTACAAATTGAAATCTTTTTGACATCCCTCAGGGACTATAGACCATGTAGGAGCCAAATAGCCACCCCAGGTGATCAATCCCTGAGTGGGAACATTTTTTCTCTAACTTGAGACCCTAACCACACCATTTCACACTATGCATGCAATTATGAGGCTATAAATGCACTCATAGGCTTGATTCCATGTGGTTGACCCAAACTCTCTAATTTTGTGCTTGCAACTCTGAGACCTAAGCCACTTTTTAGTATAGCCTCCAGGCCACTAGCTAGAACTACCTGTAACTTCATAAAAACATAGATAAGGTGATGACATATCCAACTAAACAAAACTCAAGAAAGAACTTGACCTAGACATTCCTAGTCCATGACAGACATTTTGTCAAACATATGGTAGACATAGGAGCGAGATGTCATGAATTCATATCTGATCATAAGGATATGAACTTCATTTGAGAATTACCAAGAAATTCTAATGATCTATCAAGGTCACTGTGATAAAAAAATTTATCCCACGCATTCATCAACCATTCAATAACTTATAGAATCATGAACAAAAGCCATAACTAGAGAAAATCATAGAATCAGGTTTGTAACCAACATATAACCAGTATAGTGTTATAGCTCCAAATCTCACTATTATGGTTTGTGATGCTGCACTCATGGCCTAGGGTAACCCTTCATTCCAGACATGGTCCAAAATCTAAAAAACATTGTTTTATTCCTTGTACGCGACATTGCCCCGAGTTAAATGCGTGTATACGTGGGTTCATATATACCCAACCCGCGTATATGTATTAAAACACTTAAAAATATATAAAACTCCTTATTTTCAGGCGAAGATCGCGGGTTTTACCTGCTGATCACTTGTTAGTGCCCGTGGCCTCAACTATTCCCAACCAATTCCTAACTAAAAAACTACTTTGGAATTGGTATAAAAAGACATTAAAGGGAAGGCCTAAGGGAGGAGAGAAGAGAGAGAAAGGTTATTATACTGAGATTTTCCCCCTGATCAGGTCTGAAGACCCTTGTGCCTTCTGCACTTCCCCCATTTGTACAGGAAAACCTTGTTTCCTTGTGATTTGATGTTCATCCCTTAGTTATGGCATTGTGGAGTGAGTCTTGGAAGGAGATATGCTAGAGGCTTGAGGCGAGACAGATCCAGAAGGAGGCTGTGCTTGGAGCCTGCAAAGGTTGCTCAGGTGATATTACTCTTTTTGTACCTTCTATTTGTCTATAATAAAGAAACACGTCTTGATTCCCGATATGCTTCTTCTTTATGTTTATGATGTTCATGTTTGAATTTCATGTATGAATGGATGTTTAAAAGTTCATAACTAACTTCCTTCTTGTATAACATAAAGATAATTTTTGTATAAATCTTTGTCCATATACTGCTGCATTCTTTGGAATTGTTGGTTTTGCAGGGCAAAGGAGCGAAAGGGACGTGAAGAAGGGTTTTGGACCCTTGAGGAACTACCCAAACGTAGGACCTGAGGTACGTCCTTCTTACTTTAGAATTAGCTTTTGCTAGCATAATGGCTATGTGTGCGCATGTTTCTTTGTTTAGACAGCTTTCAGTCTGCTAGGGTTCCACCCAAAAGCCCTAGGGGATAAAATCCCTCAACAGAATTGGCGACTCCACTGGGGACAACACTCTTGTTGTTCCTAGTTTGGGTGTTTGTCAAGCCTATCAGGGCTCAGTTGCTTGCTGGTTTATTATTACTGTCTGGTCTGTTCTTGATTTCTGAGTTTTGCCAGTTTCTTCAGTTTGTTTTTTATTTTTCTTGAAATATTATATATACACTGTTTTATTTAGTTACAGAAGCGTATAAACACTTGTTGTCTGAAGTAAACCCGCGTATACCAGGTTTCCTCAGAAACAGTCGCGTATACACGCAGTCTGCACTAAGTACAGTCGTGTATATCTTGCAACTTTCAGGATTTATAAATTTTTTATGTCTCTGAAGTTTGTCTGGTGTTTTCAGTCAGTTTGAAACAGTCATTTTTTGTCAGTATCAGTTGTCTGTGTTACGGCAAGTGTCTTTACTCCGATTTCTCTCTAATTATAAGGAGTTTTTGTATTGTTTTGTGTTTGCAAGCGTCTTCATCTTTTTGCTAAAAACACGCAAGATTTCTTGATTGGAATCTTGGCCGCTCTGAGTTATCAGAGCAGAAAGATTGTTATCAATCTTTGTGTTCAACTTTGCTTTTTGGTAACTTTTTTGTTTTCTTAAGGAAATTGCTTTTTATGAACATTTACTTCTTTGTTTCATCAAAGTTGTCATTTGATACTTTCTTGAAATTGTCTTTTTGATCTTTTTTGGTCTTTTCTTACCAAAGGTTTCCTTGTCGCTTTCGATTGTCAGAAAGCCTTTTCAAACACATTTGTTTTTGTTGAGTTTTCATTCTTTTTAGGGTGTCAACTTGCAAAAAGTGTTTCTTGCTTGTTGTTTCAATCGCAAAGTGTCAGTTTTTGTTGAAAGCATTTTCGAAAAGACTTTTTTTGTTGCTACTTGGAAGAGAACTTTTTGAAAAGTTTTTGTTTTGCTTTCTTGAACTTGCTTTTCATTTGGTTTCCTTTTGATGAGTGAAAGTGCTTTATGTTATCTTGAGTTTTGCTTTTAGTATTTAGACTAATTGAATTGTAGCATCTCATGTTCCATATAAATATTGTCAGTGGCAAAAGAGAATTTGATAAACAAAGCAACTTTCATTTCTTGTTTAAGAGTAGTTTTCAATCTTGCATCAAGCATTTAGTTGTTGCATTAGGATAGATTTGCATCTCTTTAGGCATAAAATAGTTTTGTTAACTTTTGAGTGTGAAGTGTGAATGAAAAGAAAAGAAAAGAAAAGTTTGTTTCATTAGAAGTTTCCTCTCGAACCCTGTAGAGATTACTTTTCATCGAAAAACAATGACGAAGTGCATACGCATATAGTTAAGTTTTATTAATTTCTTTTGCGTCGAAAAAACACCACTAGTTTCACTTCCATCATCCTTTGACTTAAAGAACAACCCTTAAAATCAAGTGCTAATTAAAATTAACTATAACTTTTTTCTTTTAAGTTAAATACATAAACAAGTTTTAGGATTTTAGGGCCTTGGATTAGGCGAGTGGAGAGTTAACTCTCCAAGGCCATATTAAACGTCAAAACATAGGAGTCTGATTAACGAGAGAAAATCCAATAGCATTAGGAAGACCAGGAAAGCTCCGGATCTGGAAGTTAAGAAAAAGGGCTGTGAAGACAGGGAAGAGAGATACCCCCTCTCCTACTTCTCCGAACTTACCTCACGACTGTTTCGCCTGGCTTTTGTGACGAGTTGGTATCCTTAGTTTCCACTCCTAGGGAACTACATAGGTGGCTGCGGAGGGGAATCCTGTGGCACCTGAGGTCGACGTTGTATCACTCTCAACAACACTACTGGAGGGCACCCTTGAGAAGCTTGGGTGCTTGCACCAGCGCAGACTATTGTTAGGAGGTCAGCGTAACTTCCTCTGATACCTTCACTGATAGGCCTCGGCCCTCATCATCCCAGACTATCTTCGGAAGGCCCTTTATTTTCCACTTTTTCGTATTTTGGTGTCTGGTCCTAATCACCCAGAGTGGAAATACTTGTAAGTTGTTTGACTGGCTATATCTTTAGGGACTTTATAGTGGGTGTTCTATGCTCTTAGTTGGCCTAGCTTTAAATTTTTTGAGTAGTTAGTTAGATTTTAAACAAAGAATTCAAAGTGGCTAACCGATCTCCTAGACGGTCTCGAAGACTTCGTGGTCTCTCGCCACCGAGTTTAGAGCCTTCTCCAAGAAGGCGCAGAGGTAATAATACTGGTGGGTTTCGTCCCACTACAATTGATGCATCGGGGATTGATCCTCCCCTCAGGGGCAATAGTATTGAAGCAAGGCCTGGTACTTCTGTAGAACAAGAGAGGAACACACCAGTTCTTTCTCAAGTTCGCTTACAAGCAGAGAATAATACTGAGGTAGAAGAACTTTCAGAGTCGTTAGCAGCTCCAAATTCTCCTCTACCATCCAGTCATCCACACGTATTGCAATACGTTGGGACTCCGACGCATAGACCGTCAAGTCCAGGTTATGCTACATGCTTACCTTCGATGACCACTACTGGAAGCATGGCTTCTACAAGTGCTACGACTGTACAGACTCCTATATCTGTACAAGGGGGCGGAACTACTTCCATCCCCTCTGTCTCTTTATTCAGATCTTTTTCTAGCACGTCTATTGTTGGGTCTACTTCCATTCCGTCCACAAGTGGAAATTCCCAAGAAAATGCTTTTGGTTCTGGGTACTTCCCATTTGGCGCCCATTCACAGGGCATTCCTTCAGCTCCATTCGGGGCCGCCAGGTCCATGATGAGTGGGTCGGCTTCGTTCCAAGGTTTTCCATTCGGAAGTGGTCATATACCACATTCCAACCCTATGGTAGGATCTATGCCTTTTTCTTCGGTAAGACAAAGCAGCAATCCTTTCCAAGGTTGGAATAACCCTGGGCTTAGTAGTGCCGGAACTGGGAATCCATTCTTCAGCCAATATGGGAACAGGCCGTATACCACGGTTAGTTCATTCCAAAGTATTCCTCCCCTAGCTATGGCTTGGAATCCATATCAGGGGTTGTCAACTCCTTACAATCCTTTACGAGGAAACTTTGCTGGGTATGGTGGATATACGGCCGGAGTTGGTCAAACTCCAAATGTTGCTGGGTCACAAGGCTTGCCTTTTGGTTTAGCGAATTCTATTGGTTACTTCGGGCAGCCTGGTGCCTTTCAAAATCCAGGACAATCTTTTCAGAGCTTCGGGAGTGCCGCCCAGTCAGGGTGGAATCCCCAAGCCCCTCCTAGACTTCCGTTTCTGGCAACGTTGAACTTGCCAGACCTCACGAAGTTAACTAACGACCCAATCAAGTATAATCTGGCCTGGCCTCTGGTCCCAACTAAACTCCCTTCGGATATTCCAAAATTCGAAGGGAAGAGTGGTGAGGATCCAGGCGACCACGTAACCACGTTCCACTTATGGTGCTCATCGAACTCCCTGATCGACGACTCGGTGAGGTTGAGATTATTCCAACGCACCCTGATTGGTAACGCGGCTAAGTGGTATATAGAGTTGCCTGGCGGCAGCTTTACATCATTCGCCGACTTAGCCAATATATTCTTGAACCATTTTCAGTTGCCCGTCCGATATGATGCCGGAACCGAACTACTGGCTACTTTTCGTCAGGATAGGGAAACTCACATTTTCGATCACATTCAGGAATGGAGACAGAGAAAGAGGCTCATTAAAGCCGATATCCCTCTAGGTTTCCGTCTCGAGTGGTTCTTGAAGTCTTTGATACCTGAGATCTCCAAAGATGTCTCCATGTCTGGGGTCTATTCCGAGGAGCAAGCCATTTTTAGGGCCAAGCAATTAGAATTGATCTACTCTCAGTCTGGGATCCTAGAAAAGTACTTGCCAGATGCTCATGGATCTAAGGTTGACGCAGCTAAGCCGAAGCCAGGTCCCCACGCAGATGGTATTTTTGGGTCAGTAGACACAAATACAGTGAACTTGTTGAATCAATTGTAGCAGTTGTCTTTACAAACTGCTTCTAACAACCAAGTCACATCGTCTAACCCTTCCGCTTCCCAAACTTCTTCAATTAATGCCATCCAATCTAATAATCCCAAAGGAAGTCAAAATTTCAATGGGAAAATGAAAGGACGAGGTAAGAAAAAGAACCAAGATGGGAAGCCTGATGCAAACAAATCCGGCAATAATGCTGGTGGGGGTAGAAATGAGTCAAAGAAGAAAGTTAAGTTTCCATGCAAGTTATGCGGTGGAGACCATTTAACTCATCTTTGCCCCAAGATTGAAGATGCTCAGCGCTTGTTAGGGCAGCAAGGGACTTCTAGTTCCCAAGCCGTGTTAACCAACCCTTTCCCCCAAGGGCAACAATTTCTTGCTGGCGCGAGTTCAAACCCTAGAACCTCCGGAGGGGGCAACCAGGAAGGGGACAAGTCATCAAATGTTTTCATGATGGGTTCTCACGCTAATGTGGCCACATGGTCACGCGATTATGGTGAAGGTGAAACTTCCAAGGGAAAGTCAGTTCCCGAAGCTAACAACCCACTTCATATTGAGCAACCTTCTGTTGAGACTATACCACGGGTACCGAAAGGTTCCGCTAAGCGCGCGACTATCAACCCTAATATAAGGGCGGCCCAGAATTACTCCATTGTGGAGGATCTGGCTCAGATTCCATGTGATATGTCCACTTTAGAGGTTCTCCAGTCGTGTCCTGCTCAAATAAGTGCCTTGCTATCGGCAATGGGGGCAGTAGATCCAATTAATTCCTTAGCTCTCACTTTTGATATGACTAATGTCAAAAAGAGACTTCCTCATCACATGGCTTTTCAGATAAAGTCTACCTACCAGAAAATGAATATTTTTTGGATGGTTATAGATGAGGGAGCTTCCACATGCGTCATGTCTATGTCATGTTGGAAGGCTATTGGATCACCGTCGGTTGTTCCTTCACCAACCCTCTTGACAGCGTTTGATGGTCATTCTCATAGGCCATACGGATTATCCCGGCCTTTCCTATATGTGTTGAGGACAAGGTCATTAATATTGAAGAGAGTCGTAGATGCTAACCTAGACTATAATCTCCTCCTAGGAAGGAACTGGGTATACGAAATGGACGCCGTTGTTTCAACTCTGTTTCGTGTCATTTGCTTTCCTCATGAGGGGAAAATCGTAAAGGTAGATCAATTGGATTATTCTCCAGTCGATCCTCGAGCAACTTCGGACTCTTATGTTTGCTTAGTGGATAACCCCCGTCCGCCTACTGAGAATTTAGGAGTCGGGATGTACTCTTCATTGATGGGTACGTTTTATTTTCCCCCTCCTACGGCTAGAATAGATACAATTTCATCTTCCAGGGATCCTTTATGGAGAGAGTTTGTTCAAACTCCTCATTCTTCAGATCCTGGAACCTTGCCTTCATCTGTGACCACATCAAATGACGATAAGGCAAGTGGAATAGAATCTTTTATGTCTATAGTAAAACCTAGATGTGAATCTATCTATAGCTTTGCAAACAACCATTCTACTCCTTCCTCTGGGAAAGAGATAGATGGTGATGTGGCTCATTCTTGGATCCTTGATTCCACTTATGCATCGAATTGCTCGGATATTCTTTTTCCATCGGATGAAGCAATTTTCGAAGCAATGACAGATGTAGATCGACCTTTGGAAGATTTACATCGTCGGCCATATTTTTATGCCCCTATGCATGAGATCGAATCTTGGTCCTCAAATTCGACTAGCGATGCTTGTATGGTCCCTTTGGCTCCAACATAGTTATTTGCCGAAGGAAGTATATTGATTGGTTCGATCATAGTACCTATAAACATCTCTAGGAGTGAGTTGGCAGAGCCGCCTGATGGGCTCTACCTAAAGAAGTACTTTGCTTAAGTAGAAGTTAGGCAATGACTTCTTTGTATATTATGTATATTTGTCCATATATTATCGAAAGTTTTGTGATGTCAACACCTTTTGGTCTGCTCTTGCAGGTGTTGATGGATGACTTGGTCTATTTTGGGTTCGCCGATGGTGCTAGTCGGCACACTCGGAATCTCACTTCTGCAGCTTGGGTACTTTATTATCCAACTAGTCAATTGATCGTATCAAGAGGCATATGCATTGGTCCTGCTTCGAATAATATGGCTGAGTATACTGTCATTATTAATTTACTATCCGAGGCAATCTCTTATGGGATTGACTCGTTAGTAGTATATCTCGATTCTCAATTGATAGTGTCTCAATTAAATAACATTTATCGAGTAAGGGATCCATGTTTATATTGCCAGTATTTAAGAGTGAGGTTGTTGCAAAGATCATTTGTTTATATTAGTTATTTTCACATTCCAAGATCTCATAATTGGTTAGCTGATTCTATCACTAATCAAGCATTAGACTAGCACATCAATCATTCATCATAAAATCAAAGCATCAAAAAGTCAAACTGTATATATATATATCATCATAAAAGTGTCTCGAGTGTACATATGTCGTCCAAAAAATATACAAAATTGGGACTCAAATGCCCATAATCATGTCCGGCATATCTAATGCCTCGACTCAGGATGAGCAGCCAAGTAGTTAACTATCGCATTGGCCACACGCCGAAAAGTGCGAACCCAATCACGTGGCATGCCAACCACATGACATTGCATATCCTCCGGAAGGTCCTCTGTAGCAGCCATCGGTACTCGACAGCTCAGTCTCATCAGGTGTCACTGGACGTTGTGTAGAGTCCTCTCCGTCTTCGCAGCCGCCTCTTCGGCTCCTCGGCCGCGTCATCTGTGTCGTGGGAGCCCATCTGGTCATACTGGCCCAATATCTGGATCATGATCATCAGATTAGTCATTTGAATCTCATCAAAAAATATTTTTCAAAATGCATCATTATATTTGAAAATCCAAAAAAATCATAAAATCAAAAAAAATCTTACCGATCTCACCCCACGC
>APFE031350510.1:0-24092 GCA_000404065.3 Pinus taeda
GTGCTCCAAGGAATGCCGAAAGATAAGATTCCAAACCCAAACAAATAGACAATGGAGTTCTTTTTCATCCTGTTTGATATTTTGGGAGCTGATCTTCTCAAGGTCATTGAGGATGCTAGGATTTATGGGAGGATTATGGACTCTTTTAATTAAACCTTTATAGCCCTCATTCCAAAAATCGATAACCTTAGATCCTTTGAGGACCTCAAGCCTATTTCATTGTGTAACCGTATTTACAAAATTATTGCCAATATAATAGAAAATTGAATCAAGTTGATCTTGTGAGATAAGATCTCTAAGGAACAATTTATTTTCTTGGAAGGGAGACGAATTTGTGAAGCCATTGGGGTGCTTGAGAGGGGTTATATAGTCTCAAGGTCATAAAATTGAAAGGGATAGTAATCAATATAGATCTCTCCAAAGTATATGATAAGATCAACTAGACCTTCATATGTTTAATTTCCAATCATTTGGGTTTTGAGGTACCATTTATAAATTGGGTGACGAGTTGCATTACATCATTTTCATTCATAGTTCTAATCGATGGAGTGAAATCTCCTTTCTTCCAGGCACAACGTGGTTACGATAGGGATGCCCCTTGTCACCTTTGATATTTCTTTTGGTAGCGGAGGGGCTTAGTCGAGTATTACTTGAAGCAAAATGAAGAGGGGACCTAAGAGGCGTAGAGGTGGTAGATGGGTTGACCATCACTCATATGTTGTTTGTTGATAATATTCTTGTGTTCATCAATGGATCTCGAGAGGATATGACAACCCTAAAAGAAGCCTTGATTCTCTTTCAAAAAGCCATGAGAATGCAAGTCAATGTGAAAAAATCCATGATTTCCAATCAGGGGGTTCCAAAAAGTGAAATCATAAGTTTCAAGGGTTTCTTTCCTTTTCAAATCAAGCCATTGGGGGAAGGGCTAAAATATGTATGCTTCCATTTAAAGCCTAATATGTATAGGAAATAGGATTGGACCTGGCTATTAGAAAAAATGGAAAAAGACTTAAACATGTGGAGCCTCATGTGGTTGTCGATAGAAAAAAGGTGAGTCCTTATTAAATCGGATTTTGGAAGCTATTCCGATTTTCTGGGTGTGACTCACTTGGATACCCAAATATATTTTAGATGATATGAAGAAAATATGTAATAGATTCTTGTGGTATGGTACCAAAGAGGTTCTAGTTTTCCCATGAGTCTAGTGGGAAAAAATCATAGCTCCCAAAGGATGTGGAGGATGGGGAATCAAGAATCTACAACTTTTCTCAAAAGCTTTAGTAGCAAAAGTTGGGTGAAGACTCTTGGATATAAGCAATCTGTGGACAACGATGGTACAATGGAAATACATTTTTCCCTTAACTGTGAAAGAATGGATCAAGAAGCATAATAAGAGACAAAAAATGGATTGTTGGTTTGAAAAGTGGTGCTTACTTCTTACCCAATGATTGGAATTGGGCTCAAATGGAAAGTAAGGAGTGGAGAGAAGTTGAGGGTAGTCATTGATCCTTGCATTATATGTGTAGAAGAATATAGGTTGCCAAGACACCTTATCACGACTTTGAACAAGAATGAAAGGGATTTTTTTGAGTTAGTTTGTTGATTTGAACAATACTACCATATTGAAACAAGGATGGATGGGCGTTGAGAAACTTTAGTTGATAGAGGCTTAGACCACTTTTGCATGAATACACTAGAGCTAATACCATATTGAAACAAGGATGGATGGGTGCTGAGAAACTTCAGTTGACAAAGTCTCATAGACCACTTTCAAAAGAATTCACTATAGCCTTGGATAGATTGCATATTAGGATTCATGGCTAAGAGGACACTCTTTTCTGGATACCTTCAAACTCGAGGGTTTATACTCCAAGGGTAGGTTATGTGCACCTAGTGTCTGCCTACAGGAACATGAATACAATATGGTGGCGGGAAAATCTTTGGAGATTGAAATTTCTTGCCAAGGAAAACGTCTTTCTATGGTGTCTTTTGGAGAATAGGATACTAACATGAGAAAATCTCCAAAAAAATGAGAAAGGAAGGGTTGAGTTGGTGCATAGTATGTAAAAACAATTAAGAGACAATAAACCACCTCTTCTTGGACTTTTCATTTCAAAAGGCAGTATGGATGGAATGTAGGAGCATTTCAGTTGATTTTCATGAATGGAAAAAAGAAGAATTTAAGAAGGCATGGAAAATTTGGTGGGATAATGTCCTTGACAAGACTCTCCAAAATTTACCCCCCTTGATTTGTTGGGGAGTATGGATCATGAGGAACAAAGAAACATTTCAGGACATAGTTTCTTCACCAAATATGGTAGCAGTAACCATGCTGACCATTTACTTATCTATTCCCAGTTTGGATAAGGAACCAGTTCCTTGTATTATTATTGCTGAGGAAATTGATCACTCGTTCCTTTAGGCATATTTTGATGGAGTGTCTGGTGGGAACAATGCTTGTGGATGGGGAATATCATTTTATATACAGGAAGATCATGTGTTTAAACACTAGATTGGTAGGCATTGATCCTTAGATCAGATGTGTAGAGGAGTATAGGTTTCCAAGAGACCTTGTCACGTCTTTGAACGATAATGGAAGGGTTTTTTTGAGTCAATTTGTCGATTTGAACAATACTACCATATCGAAACAAGGATGGATGGGCATTGAGAAACTTCAGTTGACAGAGGATCATAGACCATTTTGGAAAGAATTCATCAAATCCTTGGACAAATCGCATATTAGGATTCATGACTAAGAGGACACTCTTTTTTGGAAACACTCAAACTCGAGGGTTTCTACTCCAAAAGTAGGTTATTTTCACCTAGTGTCTGCCTCCAGGAACACGAATACAATTTGGTGGTGGGAAAATATTTGGAGACTGAAATGTCCAACCAAGGCAAAAGTCTTTCTATGGTGTCTTTTGGAGAATAGGATACAGACATGAGAAAATATCCAAAAAAGGAGAAAGGAAGGATCGAGTTGGTGCATAGTATGTAAAAACAATGAAGAGACTATAGACCACCTCTTCATGGACTTTCCTTTTCAAAAGGCAGCATGGATGGATTGTAGGACTGATTTGGTTGGTTTTCGTAAATGGAAAAATGAAGAATTTAAGAAAGCATGGAAAATTGGTGGGATAATGTCCCTGATAAGACTCTCCAAAATTTACCCCACTTGATTTGTTGGGGAGTATGGATCATGAGGAACAAAGCAACATTCCAAGACATAATTTCTTCACCAAATATATTGGCAGCAACCCAACTATCCATTTACTTCTCTATTCCCAATTTGGAGAAGGAACCAGTTCCTCATATTATTATAGCTGAGGAAATTGATCACTCGTTCCCTTGGGCATATTTTGATGGAGCGTCTGATGGGAAAAATGCTTGTGGATGGGGAATAGTCTTTTATATTCAACAATATCATGTGTTTAAACACCATATTGGTCTAGGACAAGGAGTCATTAACTTTGCAGAACTACTCTTGCTGAAATTATTACTTTGCCTTGCAGTTAAAAAGGGTTGTTGTAGACTTCATATTTTTGGGGATTCTTTGCTAATGTTTAATTGGTTTAATGATGTTCAAAGATGTCATTTTTATGTTTTTCTTCCACTTCTTGAAGAGGTATTACATTTATAATCATCATTTGAATTCATTGCTTGTCGTCATATATACAGGGAGAGGAATTTTGTGGCAAATGCCCTCTCTAAAGGGGGTGTGGCACAAGCTCCTGGTTCATGGATGGTCACAGAGTTGCTAGATGGAACACAAAGGAATATCTACATCCTCCCTTCCTGGAGGGGGGTTAACGTTTCATCTACTTGTCAGTCTTTTCCAGTTTCTGGCCTAGTTTATTTTATCTGTTGATGCATATACAAGAATATGGTTCATAATGATATAGTTTTTTGTATGGGTAACTCTTGGGTCCTTCAATAGACAATTTTATTATGTTTAAAAAAGGTGAAGCTCAAATGCTTATCAGTAGGTATAAACATTCAATTAATAGCTTATGATTTTAGATAGTCGAAACATATGGTTGATGATTTTGAGCCTGTTTAGATAAGCAATTTTTGTCTATCTATGATAACTATACTTGAATGTTGGTCACAACATATACATAATGTAACTTTTTCATTTACTTAATCAAACGTATGTATTTTTTCCAAGGAAAAAAAAGAAAAGTACATGTACATGAGAATTTTAAAATGTGTAGGAAAAGAACACCTCACCTTAGGGGCTAAAACCTGTTCTGAATTTTAAAGTAAATTGATTTCTCTTATTTAACATTGAAATTCCTTACAATCTTGTAGTCTGTATATGTTCTATACAAGTCAAGATAATTTTGCTTTTACTAATGAGCAGTTTTTAGGGTTATGCAATAGGAAATGAGGCAGCATACCCAAAATTTGATCGCAATGCGCCTGTACCGTTTGCTCATGGAGTGGGGCTTATATCGAACAATCAATATCAAGTAACTTATTTTCTCTTAATTTATATTATAAAAGAGGAATAAATAAAACATAAGTCTATGGAAGTAATTGATGTGGTATTAATTTCTTTTATAAAAGAGGAATGCATACAACGTGAATTTATGCATAAAATTTGTTGTAATATGATCTGTTTTTATTAGATATCAATATTTATATCTGGTTTTAATGTTTATAATAATTATTTTTATGTTATAGGTTTGAATAGTTTTAATCTTTATAATAATTATTTTTATGTTTTAGGATTATTAGATTTTAGGTTAAGCCCTATACACTAGTTTATGTTTTACTTTTTTAGGTTTTATATTGGATTTAAAACATAGGTTTATTAATTTAGTTAAAAAAAAATATGAGTTTATTATTTAGGTTTATTACTTTTATAATTAGGTCTTAAATTTTATTATTTAAGTTTTAGGTTGGTTTATTTCCAGTTTTATTAATTTAGGATTATGATAATATTATGTTTTATATTGTTGTGTTAATTTTTATAATTCTACTAATAGGTGTTCTATGATGCTATATGGTTGGGTTTTTGGTGGTGACACTATTCAAATTTGTCGTCCTCGACACAATTTTGAACATGTGCCCCACCAAATTGTTAGGATTATTTACTGCCACCAAGTGGTGTTCTTCTTCACGGCTCATTGTTCTTCTTCACAACTCATTGCAATATAATCTTCGCCATCCTCATGGGTTCATCTGCGCTCAATGGCTTTGTCAACATCAATGGCATCTAGAAACAGAGCTTTGGGTTTAGAGAACGTATTGACCAGAATCCCGAAGCCACTAGAAATTAATCTTATATAGAAGTCGTGGTTTTTTATCTTGAGAGCTTGTGCATTATGTGTCATAAACAGTTTCAAATCCTCCTCCACTATGTGACCAAGGGGAAGATGTAGAACCTTAAAGAACGATATTCTTCATTTGAAAGAAGCAACTATGTGCTTGTACTATTTGATGGATTATCGATATGTCTAATTACCGGAGTGGTTTCTTAAACAAAGTCTAACATGGGAGCGGGAGAAGAAGAAGAAGAAATATTATTTACACTGGAGTGATCTAGGGCTTTTAGTGAATATAAGGCCCAGGGTTTCTGAACAAACCCCGAGGGTCTGTGGAAGAAAATTCAATGGAAATGGGGAGGTTTTTGGTGCTGGAGTTTGAATTAGCACGTTAGTTTGAATATGGAGCAAAAATAAGCGCATTTGATCACATATACAACAAAGGAGATCATGTACCACTTTATGCCAAAAAAGTTGGTCCCTTTCACAACCCCAGGTAGGGTTTTTCTATATTTAGAGTTTTGTTGTATTGGAGGATAATTTGCATTATGAAATCTAGTAACAAAATAAAGGGACCTGGGAGAATATTAATGGATCTTTGATATTATGTAGATCTTGGCTTCGTGGTCATGCAGATCTTCCTGAATTTGTTGATGGAAATTTCAAGCCAGATTGAAGCATTTTTTTTAACATGGTGTCATACCTTTGTTTACAAGAGTCTGGTTTAACTAGATAGGCTTTAGTTGATGTGGAGACATCCATGAGTTCAATTCCCACCGAGTGAGAAATATTTCAAGCACAACGACATCGTATGAATTTATTCAGCTAGATAATGTAGGCAGGTAGGGCAGCACGAGTGTTTATCACCGTGAGAATGTGGTTAGCATGGTTCCTATTATCTAAATTTTATTAACTCTGTATTTTCTAAAGTTTGGTTTCCCTGGGCAATATTTACACTGTCAACATGCCATATATGTATATATCCTTTTTTCTTTATTTCAGGGAAGGTCACAAATTGTTGTAACACTTACATTCCTAAATTTGAAGTTATATAGGATACCTTGTTATCTCAACTACTCTGAAGCTACATGTATGCTCTATATATTAAAGATATTTCAAGATTTAATGCAATGAACCTCACATTCCTAAGAAGATCACAAATTGGTGTAAACCTTACATTCCTAAATTCGTAGTTATATAGGATATCCTTTCATATCAACTACTGTGAAGCTATAGGTCAACTCTATATATTCAAGATCTTCTAAGTTTTAATGCAATGAACCTTACATTCCTAAATTCGAAGTTACAAGGCAATTCCCTGTCATCCCAACCACTGACAAGATACAAGTAGGCTCTATATATTCAATATCTTTTAACTTTTAATACCATGAATAGAAAAAATGATTCTTTAATCCTTCCCTTTTCTTGGGTGAAACTTCATATCATCTTTATGGATGACTTTATTTTCCTTTTTTCCTTTTTGCTTTAGTCCATTCCTGTTCATGGGATTCGTATTGTTCATCCATCAGATCTGATTGATCTGATTGATTCTCATGAATGAGCATATCTGCATGGGTGTATTTCTATGTGTTTCTAACTTGACCCAATTTAGAAAATCACCCTTGGAATCAACTGAATCACTTCTTCCTCGACAGATGTAAATGAGCCACTACTCATCGACATTTGTTTACTTCTTCCAATATCAGCTCCATGGAAGGTTCTACATTGAAATGATCACTGATTGGAGTATATTTTTCATTTTATTCGATTAGATCCTGAGATGGTTCTATTACTTTAATCAACTGGTGGTGTTCCTTAGCATCTTACCAACAAGTGGGATTCTAAGGAACCCAGTTTCTTCTTTACTAAGATTCCATAGATGTGACATCATCGCAATACAGGCAAGATGTGTCCATAGGAAATACATGACCTACATCTAAAATCCACCTGTTCAAAATCCAAAATTTTCTTCCAAGTAGCATCAACCACCTTTGACCATATTTCTTTTGAAAGTCCCCTTACGAGATCCATTTTTATGCACAAACTCACGAAGGTTGTTAAATGCCTTTTACTAGTCCTTTCTAGAGCATTTGTGATACTAACACAGACTCAGTTCCCCAAAATGGAAGTAACAAATTTGGGACTCTAATCCATATAGGAGATGAAGAACTCATATGTGGATGGATCAAAAGTGGAAAATGACGCTTTCTTGCACAAAGAGATCTGCTTTGTATCCACAATTATATTCTTTACAGGATATCAAAGATGTGAGTACAAGTGATGATGGGGATGATTCCAATGAAGAAAGTGATGACGATGAGGGAACCCCAAAGGTATGCTAGAGCTTTTTAAATTCTACTAGATTCCTTATTCATCTATTTTCTATTTGGCTAATCTCTCGTTACATAATAGGCAACTTCTGGGAAGAAGTGACCTATCTTAGACTCTTATAACAAGTCACCAACAACAAATAAGTAGGAAAATATCTCCACACTAGCTAGATGTCAAAAGCCAAGTTAGCTTGTTATCTTGCTACTGCTAACTTGGAATGTTAATAGTGCCTTTCAAATATAAATTTTTTATAATCGTGATGAGATGTCTCAACTACAACAGAAATATAGTTATAGTGGGGAAGTCAATTGAATGATTTTCTTGAGTAAGAAATTTTGTCAATTTTATCATTATCATTCATCTATCAACTTTTTACGCTTTTGTAATGTGAGACGATGTCTTAAAAAGAATATTTTTAATCATCTTTTGTTTATATGCTTAAAATTGTTGGAGCTTTTCTTAAACAATGGTAATTTAATTTTATATAGAAATAGTAAGAACACTCTTTATCAAAAAACCAATGCCCTAGCCTTTCTCCCTTTGGAAACGGTTCGTCCATATGGGAAGCAAAAAATGTTGTAGTTCGAGAGAATTGGCATACCTTGATCCTTGTAGGAAAGGAAAAGAAAGGTAATAGTAGATTAGTGGGTTGACAATTCTCATGGGTGTTTTTTTGTTACTAGTTTTGAATTGGTTAACACAATGATTGATTATCTCTGAAAAGTGACGATTGCATCATATACTATGATCTAAAATGATTTTTTGGTTGTATTCAACTAATCGAACTTATTTGGAATTCATTGCCTATGTTCCAAGTGTTGACAAAGGTAAGAAAATTAAACACATTGCAACTCCTTATCCAAAACAAGGTGCAAAGGGCCCTGCCTTAGTTGTCAAGGGCAAAGAAACTCCACCTGGATCAAAACAAACACCTAGTTCAAAAGTGGCTAGTCTTCTATCTTTCTGAAAACGTATTAGTGGAATCTCAGTACATGTCATAACCTATCTTGTCTATAAAAAAAATCGATAAAATCTGCAGAAAAATACGTCTACACTTGATTCTAGCAAGAAATCTGGCTAGCTCAATTGCCATAGTTGTTCAAGGTAAGTTACTTTCAGGTTCGTGCCTTTTTTCTTGTGCATAATGCATTGCAATAATTCATTGGATACAAATAATGTTTATTAGTATTGGGTTAGTCTTATAATTGGTGTATATGAATGGAATTAGAATTTATGTTTCGCAAAATGATAGAAATACTTCATCTTTAGTTGACCATAGGAATATCATATAAATAAATTTATACATTGACTATGATCATTGCTTATTTAGATTTGTATGAGTCTTTTGTATTTTTTGCATCTGAACTAAATCATGTCATCTTAGGTGAACGTAGGAAATTAATGCAAATAATTCAATTTAGTTTTTCTTTGTGTTTCTTGTTTTCCCTTTGGACTTATTGATTCATTGTTCTTCAGAGACTTTGTAACAGGAGCATTGGGCAACCACAAGGCTAAGAAAAATGGTGGAAAGTAAAGTATGTCGTTTTTACATTTTCGCAACTAATTTTTTTTCCACTCTTAGTGCATCGCTGCCAGAAAATTCCCAAACTAAGGTCAATTGTGTATCAGATCTCTAGTCAATGTCTAGATATTTACATAAACCTGTGTACTATTTGTATTATAATGCCCATTTATCCATCGAGTCTTCCATTCATGCTATTTTTGTGAGTTGCTTCTAAGGGAGGATTTCTCAAGGTAGCACAATTTTGTATTAGAGATTAAATCTAGTAGATGTATGTTATGTGCAACGCTGTTGAATTGAATGATTTTATTTTTTCAAATTTTTTTGATGCTAATGACTTAAAAAAGAATGGCTATTTGATGCTTTTGAGTTTTAATATTTTTTCACCTGTGGATTATTTTGTGACAAGTGTTCATTTTAAATCTCAACAAAATGCCTTCAATAATATTGATTGAGGGTATCGAGTCAAATTGTATCAAACACTATATTTATAGTCTGTTAATTTCTTTAAACAATGATAATCATACATGAAGGTTGCCACTTTACTCTTGCATTGCCTTGTATTTTTGTGAATACATAGAATACATTCTTATGTCTGACGTCTTTTAGTGAATACATAGAATACATGCTTATGCTTGACTTTCGCGTCTCGGGAAATTTTAGAGTTCATATTTTGTTTTTGTATATATACATCATTGACATAGTCTTCTAAGTTTATTGGAAGTGCAATATGTGTTCTAGTAATTGGTTCAAAATAATAGAAATGTTGAACACAACAATTTGAAAATGCTTCAATGATTTTCATGGTCGCATATTAGGAATCTTTAAATTTCAACAGTTGTTGCAGCTTTTTAGCAAAGTTGGAGAACCTAGCTTCTAATTTTATATCACGAAGGATTTGGCATTATTACTCTGTAATACTGGGTCAATATAGCTTTTCTATAATGTGAGGATTTACGCCTCTTTTCCTATTGATCTTATGTTAAACTTTCATATAATAAACCAAATATTTCTAGGTTAACATTCCCTCACAATCATGACAAATGCTTAGGTATGACACTTGTATCCTTCCAAAGTAATTTTCTGCCATGAAAATTAGCAAACTAAGGCTGATTTGTGGCATGGATAATAGTCCATATTGCCTTACATTCTCGTTCTCATGCACTTTCCCTGTTTGATCGATGCTCCCTTGACTCCATTTCCCAAGTTGTGACTGGGCACTTGGTATTGGGGATTTTACCTTCATATTCCTTTTTCACATCACTTATTAATCCAATATACTACTATCACCCATTTTGTAAAGGCTTACTCTTCAAAATTCATCTTTTGCCAGTTCACTCCATAGCCTGAGAAATTTGATTATTTGGCAAACCTCCTCCCTCCATGAGTTAGAGAAGAGCTAACCAAAAGTGTGAGGAAGGGTTTTTGTGGTGACAGTGGGTAGCCTTCCAGAGTGCACAAAACTTAGCCCCTTGATGATTTGGACTTTACATTATGGGAGGTTGCTACATTTTGTTGTAACACTGCTAAATAAAGACAATGGTAAGTTGCAAACTCTTTGATCGGTTCAAGTCATAAGGGATGATGGATGACCTTTGAGTGGGTTGATTCTTTAGGTGGCAATTCTTTTCTCTACGAATTAAGTTCCACACTAGAATTATGCTCTTAATTTCTATGAGTGACTTGATGTTTTTTTATTTTTATTTTGTTATTATATTTAGAGTTTCAATAAAATCTTTGATCTGTGAATTCATTAATTAGTTGGGTACAAGTCATAAGGGATGTTGCATGGCCTTTGAGTGGGTTTATTCATTGGGTGGCAAGCCTTTTCTCTACATATTAAGTGCGCACCATAATTATGCTATGAATTTCTATACTTTGAATGCGCTTGATGTTTTGTTATTATATTTAGAGTTGTAATTCTAGAATTTGGTAAGAATTTCTATATTGATAAATTATGAAGTTCAAATCTCAGATCATTACACTAGTGGTTGTCTTATTGATTCTTTTCTAGACCAATATGTGTATTTTTAAATCATAGTATCATGATTAGGTAGTATTGGCCTTCTATGTATAGTTATTTGCATGAAGTTAGAAATACATTGAATATTTGGCATAGTTCAGATATGATACAATCAACATTACAGGTCTTCCACGAATTCAGAGGCAACCATGACAGTGGTGATGAATAATCTTTGGAGATTAATATATAATGAGTAATTGTGGATGGAATAAGTGAATTGAATGAGGTCATTGATATAAGCACATCATGTAACTACAAACACAAAAGAGTTGTAGAACATTCTTGAAAATATAATCTAGATATCACCACTCTATGCACATTTTAGGTACTTACATACCATCGAATATGTTGTACCTGGGAGGCAAAGAGGTGGATTGTACCATTGAATATGTCGTACCGAGGAGGCAAAGAAGTGGGGTTGTAACTTGTAAGAGGTCAGGAGCCTCTACTTTCTGGCAATTGTCCACTCCACTAAAGATCCTAACACCAATACTACTACAAGGGTTGGGGAGAATGATCACTTTGCATCTTCACATTCACACTAGAGGGAAATAGAGATCATTGAATTTGTTTTTAGGAAGGAACTTCTTAATTATTTTGATGGATTTGAGGATTGAAATGAAAACTTCTCTAAGTGGGAGTGATTTTAAATGGGAAAAGAGAAGGATCATATAGGCCACATAGGAGGATGTGTTGTGTTCGGAGGAAGTTGGTTCACTCAGTTCTCTCTTTCTTTCCAAGATAAATAGTGTCGCGACAAGAGGGAATCATACAATGTGTGGAATTGGCATGGTTGGAATGGGGTGGGTGGGTTTGATTAATTGAATGGAAATTGAAGTGGATTTGATTTAATATAAAACACAGCATGAAGAGGGGTTTAAGTTCCTACTTTCATACACCACCACCTAGACAATGATGATGGCAATGTACTACTTAGAAATATTCCAAATAATGACAAAGTTGAAGAGTTTAGTGATGTCAATGATGAATATGGACATGAAATTACATAAATATATTAATACCATGAGCTTAGACTTTTAATTTATGATTTCAAATGTCTCTATTGATATCATGTTGCTTCATTTGTTCTTTTGTGTTAAAAACTTGTGTGTTGAATATTTTTTTACACTAATAATTCTCCTAAGATTAGTGAGGGAATCAAGATGATGAGATCATATATGTCACATTGTTATGTGGTATGTTATGTTTTAACTTGCTTTTCAATGAAGAAAGATTGTTAGTTTAAAATTTTGGATAAATTATGTATATTTTTTAATTTTGTAAAAATTTCAGGAATGCATGTTTTTGTATCTATAAAGATGTTTGCTTCAACATTTTAACCACCTTGGATTTTTTTGTTGCATATTATCTCCAATGTTCCATGGGGAATTTCCCCCCATGTTTTTTATCCTATGTAAAGGGAACCAAGGGAAACATTTCCCAATATGGCGGACACATTTCCCCAAAAGGGGTGTATCTAGGCACCCCTCCCCATCTCCCCACCAACTCTAGAAGGCGATGACTGGGTGCCCCGACCCCCAATTTTTTTGTTCAACAACCCTTTAAGACAGAACAAAAGTATGGGATATAAATTTGAGGAGTTTGTGACCTTCCAAATTAAGGGCAATATTAAGGGCAATAAGTGGCACTCTTCCGACATTCTCCAAATATTCATAAATGAGACATTCTCATTTATTTTACCTTTTCTATCCAAACAATCTCATTTATGATTTTTTGGAGAATGTCCAAAGAATGTCACTTTTACTTAATTTTTTAACATTACCATTAATTGTTTCTGGGTGTTTGAGAGTGGTTCCAACATCATTAGACTTATATGGAGAAAGTAGAATTTCATATCCCATCTAGGATAATTGATTATGAGATTGAATGGGTATCAAGGTTTTCAGAAGAACACCAACAATAATACCTTGTTGGATTTACACAACATTGGGCACCAAAATTTCAATTTCTTATGTCCATGACAGACATAATGATTAGTATTAACACAGATGGAAGCTTTCTCGAGTTCAAATATTATAGATTGATAGTTTAAAAAAGGCATCAATGATTTTTGCAAGCAATGACATTAATGAAAGGTCAATTTGAATTTTCATAAAGTCAAAATCAAAATTACTTTACACAAGTTTGTGTGGTTCTTTATTCATGAATATCTTTAATTCTCACCATCGTTTTGTCTAGTATCTGAGTAAGCCATTTATGTTTTACAAAACTCTCATTTAATTGAGGCACTGGAAGGAAAGGTAGTTGTGGAAGGTTTAAGATGTTGAAATGCATAATTGAACACATCAATGAGACTTGTTATTCATGACTTGAGCAAATTTCCATTTGAAAGTACCATTCTGATATAATTTCTTTGTAATTGCAGTTGTTCGTTCTTCACATTTGGAAAGAGCATGCAAAGGGCTAGTTTTGGGACATGCATTGGTTAGGTAAAATCATTCATCAATTCTTTCGTTGAGTATCCGAAATGTTTTCATTGTCCAAGAAACACAGTTTTAATATCTATATTGAATATTGATGTGTTATGAGTACAACCTTTGGGTAGGCTAAGACCCACTAGGAGGGTTCATGTAAAATAATTTTGTTTTTTGTGTTGTTTGGAGTCATGGAGACAAAATGCAAATGGAATTTTCTGTTTTTCCTCTTTGTTTTTCACCACCCATAAGAGGTCTATAATTCCAAAACTCCTGGATGGTTTTGGAAAATACTTTCCTTAATATATTATTTTAATGATGAAAAAGTACAACTGTAATTTAAGCAACATTAAAAAAGATAAAAGGTGTGACCTAAGTGGATTGGAAAAAAGGTACGGACAATCACTAATGTAAGAGTTCTATGGCTTGTGAGTTTTCTTGGTTCCTTAGAAGTTTATATCTATACAACTCATTGATCATAGTCTTGACCCCTATGAAAGGCTTATAAGATTCATCATTCCATAAGAAGTTTATTAGTCTACAGCTCCTTGATTGTAGTCTTTGGAAACCCCTTGATCTTTATATCTTATTCTCCTAATGAAAAAATGCAACAGTAATTTCAGAACTCAAATTATTAATGTTTAGAAAATGTTTCCTAAAAGTATAACAGAAAAAAGTAGGTGCAGTCACCCTTGTGTGAGTTCCATGGTTTGTAAGCTTGTGAACTTTCTTTTTTTCCTTACAAGTTTATAATTCTGGAACTTTGTAATTTATTTCTTGACCCTTGACTCTTTGAAAAAGCCTTTGATATTTAGATAAAAAAAATTTATTAGGAAGTTCACTAGTAATTTAAGGAACAAGTCAAAGTAAGTATAGTTAAAAATGTGACTATAACAAGGTATAAGAAAAGTATAGTATAAAAATGTATATCATCTCTATATTTTGACATGTGAATTCATTTGTTTAGGGTCTTATTCATTTTCTTCTTGACATATGTACTCTCTCCAATTACATTGCTTTTGAAGTGACCAAAATGTATAGCTTGTTGTACCTTTCTATTGCTTTCACTCTCTTAATGGTTGCATATGCCAGGTATTTTTTAACATAAATCTGGGGTTTGTTTAACATTAATGTATCTCTTCTAGTGCTTTTTTTTAAGATTTTGTCTTTTCCAAATGTGAGGCAATCAATACTTTGGCATTTCTATTGGACACAATGAATAGATTGGATCTTCTCTTTGGCATTTTTGTGCATATCTGTTTCTCTAATCATAATGTCACGCATAGGGTAGGGAATGAATTTGCATTTGTCATGTTTGTGCTATTCTTCTATGGAAAAGTTTGATCATCTTAATACCCTTGGAAAAAACTATGGTAGATTCTGCTTACTATTTAGTATTATTGTATGTGTCACTAATGTTTTCTAAATTTAATTAATACACTTGCAGGGTAGTGATAGTGCCCTGGATGACTGCATGCATCATCTATTGTGTTCACTATGAATATGCATTTGTCTTGTTTGGCTATTCTTCTATGGAAAAGTGTGATCATCTTAATACCCTTGGAAAAAACTATGGTACATTTTTCTTACTATTTAGTATTATTGTATGTGTCACTAATGTTTTCTAAATTTAATTAATACACTTGCAGGGTAGTGATAGTGCCCTAGATGTACTCTTTATCAGGTATGTGCAAACTTGGGATTTTAGATTTGCCTATTATAGCTTTTGAAGTTTGTAATGGTTATGGGTTTAATGTGGCCAGGAAACAAGGACCTTGGAAATGAATAATGTATGATAAGGTACATGGAATGGTAAAGGTGATACCATATTGGTAGGAATTATAGAGAGTATGATAGGTCTCACATAGAACTTCAGCAGCTTGCAACCTTGACAGTCTGATCTTGTGCATGTAGCATGGATAAGGGTGATCATGAATGGAATAGAAGATTAGATCAATCATAGCCTTTAGTTGGATCAAAACATGATTCTTTCTTGTAGCTGTGTCTAATTTGAAGAGTTTCCTTTGTATTCTTTTTATGGAAGCTTTTTGTATAAACCAGCTACAACTTCCCAACAATTTATCTTTGCAAAATTTGTATTTTTTTAGTGTTGTAGTAGCATACAATCAAATTATGTTATGTTATAGCAAATTGCATCAGAGCCATCTCTTTTAAAACTGATTGGGGGTGATTAATGTAGTGCCTAAAACTTGTACCTTATCTAGTGAATTCCAAGAATAAGATTTTGCAAGCCCAATTGTTGATCTTGATCAAACCTTATCAAACGAAATATTGATCTAGTATAATGCATTTTATGGAAAAAATGTGCCCTGGATTTATTCACAAGTTGCACTTGCATGCATACCCAATTGCCCATTAAGGTCAAAGGTTTGACAATGAAAAATTTTATAATCTAAGTCACCTGACACGGGGACACGAGACACGAAGGACATAAGGATTCGAGTGTTGGATACAAACACGTTATATATACAAACACGTTATATATATATATATATATGTATGTATGTATGTATGTATGTATGTATGTATGTATGTATGTATGTATGTCAAAGGACTAACAATGAAATAATTCATAATCTAAGTCACCTGACATGAGGACACGAGACACAAAGGACACAAGGATTCAAGTGTCGGATACAGACACATTAGGACACGTTAGATATTTCTTACACAAATTCTCATTCACAGTACAAATTCATTGATTCAAACATAGATTTTCATTTAGATGTAAGTTTCACAAAGTAACATTATGCATACAAATAAAATTGTGACATAAATGATAAATCATAATACATATTCATCAATGATCCAATAGGAGAAAGACAAGATATTGTAGTTTACTCATTAAGTCATCAAAATCAAAATGTTTACAGTGTTACATAAGTAGTAGAAATGCCAATGGAAAATAGAAATAGAAAATACTAAAAAAATACAAGCTTGAAGGCAGTAGGTAGCTCATGAGTCATCAATCCTCATTATAAAAATCAACATCCCTGTACTCATCATCATTGTCACCACTTCTCTCCTCTGTTGCGTCCTCTTCCTCTGTATCCAATGTCGTCTCTGCATCTATTGGTGTGGAGGATGACCCCTCTACAGTATCACCATCATCAAAAGTGACAGGTTCTAACACTGGCTCATTAAGATCCACGTTGGCCAATTCCAACTCAGCACTGTTGTCCAAACCCATATCATCAGGAAGTACATCCCGCATCTTTATCTTTCCCTTCAACCACTCATCCCTCTGCATGTAAATAAGATGAAGGTTGGTGTGCACATATACCATTGTATCTACCCTGGATTGCTCAAACCTGCTTTTCTTGACATTATACAAATTCCCATATGTGCTCCAATTCCTCTCTCAACAAGAGGATGAAGTCACATGAGAAATGAGCCTCATGGTTAACTACTGTAGAGGAGGGCTTGTTGCCCCATGAGTTTCCCACCAAGAATAGGGCTTCTTAGCCCCCCTATCTCTAATCACATCATATCCTGCAAATCAACCAGTGCCAGTGGAAAACTCTGCAAATGCATCCTCCACCTCATCAAGAGATGCTCTGCCTTGAAAAATCTGCCTCATTGTAGCTTTTATTCCCTATGAAATTTCCCCATCCATGTGAGGAGGGAAACTGCAGGAAGGTCCACCATTCAGTCACTCATGGTTGTAGTATTTTGGGTTTAATGAGTGAGCCAAACAATGTAAAGGTGTGCAATTCCCGTCCCATTTGCTGACAAGAATATCATGTATGGTGGTGAAGAAGGTCTCTGATGATGTCTCATACTCTGGGCACTCATTCTGCAAAATAATGCTTCTCACTAACTCAATCATGGAATCCCATCCCTCATAAAACTCTCCTAGGATGGGTTGGTTTGTATCTGAAAATTGAAGCAAAGAAATGATAGGGTCCATGATTTGAATAAGTAGATCTACCCTCTCCCACCAAGCATCATCTAGCACTGTGTCCTTCACTGTTTTTGAGGCTACTTGATCTGTATTTCTCCAAAAAGACCAAAACTCTAAAATAACCATGGCCCCAAGAACGGGCTTGACATCCTCAACCTCTTCTGAAGAATGAAGAGGAAAACCGTGTATCTGCAATCTTCAACAATGATAGATTGGTGTACTCCCTGTAGATAGTGAGGGCATTTGTATGATTTTGTACAAAGTTGTGGATATGTCGTGCATCCTCAATAATGCTTCCAATCCAATGCACATCAATAGCAATAGATTTAAGTGCAAAATTCAAAGAATGGACAATGCAAGGTGTCCAAAATACTTGTGGATATTTAGCTTCCACAATCATGCCATCCACCTTGAAAATAGGTGCATTATCTGTAATGATTTTCACACAAGAATCAACACCTACATCTTCAATAACTTTAATAAACAACTCACCCATATATTGTGCATTGATATATTTTCCAAGAGAATCCACTTATTTCCAAAAAAAAGGACCATTCAGGGAAGACTCCATGAAGTTGAAAAGCAGGTGTCATGTCAAATCTATCCATCCATCAAAAACAATGCTAACCCCAGATGTTGGCCATGCTGATTTAATATGCTTAAGCATTTTGTCCACTTCTTTCTTTTCTTTCAGAAACAATGTGGTTCTAAGCTTCTCTAACCCAGGAGGCACATACCATGATCGAGCCCCTTGAATTAGAGCTCGACTCATCTCAATAAATAAAGGTGAGCATGCAACTTTAAAGGATATGAAGTTTTGATAGAAAATAAATGCAATGGTGAGATCAAGCTCTTCCCATTTCTCTTTCTGGAAAATCTTGTCCATTGGACCAAGTGCCATTGCCTTTATTTTTTTTGCTTGTCCCCCACCAGGACTCTCAAATGGAAATTTGTTGTTGTTTTTCCTCAAGAATGGAAGGGGGTCCTCATTCTTGTATTTTTTTATGTTGCAACCACCTTTGCCATACCAACATTGGCCTCTTTTTCCATTTCCTTCCTCTTAACTAAAGACACCTATGTACATGCTGCAATTCCACAAGTTCGTAAAGCCAACAAATGAGCTTTCACACATAAATATGTGCTCATGAAATAATTTTTGCAATAGTTTCATTTCCAAGCAACATTGCCTCCTCCCTTCATCTCGTTGCCTGACCCTTGCTCTCTTGTGACATATTTCCACAAGGGATATTTGTTATCTTGAGGCTATTGTCTTCCCTCAACATTTGAAGTTGTTGTTGCAGCCCCACTTGCAATAGAGGGAACACTTGTAGACCTTGATGAAATTAGAAGAGGAGGGGCATCTCAAATGGGGAAATTCTTCCCCTTCCTTTGTCCCTTCCCTGTTGCCCTTGATTGAGACATGAATGCTATAAAAAAATAGAGAAAAAATGCACAAATTTGTAAAACAAATGCACATGCAAATTGTTGTAATAAAAATGCAAAAAAATAGAGAGAAAATGCACTTAGTTGTTGCTCAAATCGCATGCGAAATTCTCCCACACCCTTTTCTCTTCACTCTCACACACTCACAACAAACCCACAACAAGAGAGAATGACTTTAGTGAAGTTACAATGGGCCAAATCGCCCTTTTATGGTCATGCGAAGGTGAAAAACATGTGACACCTGTCCTCGAATCGAGACACGATCAAACACGATCCGGACAAGACGTATCCCACCGAATCATGTCTGATTCATTTGATTCAGACATGTGAGGCCTGGGAAACGAATCTGGTATCTTAGTTTATAATGTTCCTTTACATTTCGTCTTTCTTTCTTCTTCTTTTTTGGTTCTTCTGGAAAAAAAAACAAAACAAAACAAAAAAACAAACAAACAAACAAACATAAACAAAAAAACTTCTTTTACCATCACAAGTTATCTCATACTGCAATTTCGTGTCTCTTTTAAGTTGTGACCTTGAATTTATATATTATTATTATTATTATAAATAAATGTTGTCCATTTAAAATATGTAAATCGCTATTTATTTGAAATAGTTGTAATTGTATTGGATACATATATTCAATCTCTTTGCATTTCCATGTGTAGCTTAAAAGGCTATTTAGGGGTTTGTGAGCATAAACATTCTACTAGTGCTAGAGGAAGCAGCGAGAAAACAATTATTGGATAAAATTAAACAAAGGTATTATTCAACAAGGTTTACCATCTAGGTTTAATCATCAGGGTTGATATGGGGTTGGAGGTCTATCACATCCTTATGTGTCTTATAATGTTTTCACAATGACCCTTTCCTTGGATTTGAGTATATTCTTCCCATATTATCAGGTGAAAGTAGCCTAATGGTTAATAACATGCGTTTCTTCCTAATAGGTTATAGGTTCAAATCGAGAGTGGGGTAGAGTATATACACCTCTATACCATTAAATCATTGTGAGGGGAGGTTCCCTTGTCCCGGAAACAAGATGGTCCCAGACACCAATTTGGTGTCGGCTTAGCCATGACATTAAAATTAGATTATTATGATTATTACAATTCTTATTATTGAGAATGAATTAAGCATGAAATGTGCTAGATTTCTAGACCTTGACACTAAGTTGATTAAAATGTATTTAAAAAAAAAGGCTTATGATAGAATGTGGTGATATTTTATTTTATTAATGGCCAAGGCCTTGGGATTTGACTACTTTTTCTTCACAGTTCTTGCAACATTGTTCATGAAACACAAATCAGTGTATCTTTCCATCCATTGATGCAAATTTGAAGTTTTGGGCTTATTCAAATCTATCAGAGAAGGTTCTCCATTAGCCCATGCACTATATCAATGTTCAAAGCATTAGAATATCAATTTTTGCAAAGAATTGATGCAAGTATCATTTAATGATTTCCTCTTCTCAAGCCAAAGCAAGGATAACTCTTACTAGGTGATTTCATAGACGACTTGTTACCCTCTATCTTGATGATAAAAAATTCATATAGAATAAAGTGCATTTGCTTGATATTACTTTCAAGAATTCATTTTAAAGTGTAAAGAGAGGCTAACATTATTCTTGAACAAAGGATGTACATTGATTCCACTTGACACACTATTCAAGCTTTTTTTGACATCTTTTTGTTGTCTAGGATTTATCGAAGGAGTTATGGGTTTTATGGGTTATGATGATTGACAAAGTAGAAAAAAAGTTGAGAAGTTGATTAAAATCAATATTATTTTATATGTACTCAAACTTTAATGATCAACCATGTTTATTATACTTCTTGTTTGATGCCATCTTGAGATGCCTATGAGACATTGGTCGAATCTTTAAGGCCATTTTTTGTGTTGGTTTTGAATTGCAAAAGGATTTCATAGAATCGACTTGAATTTATGTTGTACCTTAAGAGTTTAGGATGATATGGGTGTTCTCAACAAGTTCTATTTAATACAACTTCTATGTTGAGTGGATAATCAGAGCCTAGGAGGGCTAGATCGCTTGAAAACAATTGTCTAGGCATTATGTTTTAGACATGTAAACAATGGTGTACTGATCTTCAATGTCATTTTTCAATTTCTTAATGTGTTTCCCATGTGTTGATATATCCTATATTTTTAACGTAAAGAAGCCAAAACGAAAATCATCCCCCTCCAACCTCAACAAAGACATAATCATAGAAAATCAATATGATAGGGTGCATTTCAACATTTCCATATGTCTTCTTCAACTTCTATCTCACTATTTCAACAAATTTAATTTATAAGTCTTTACTTACCTGCTTAATTGACTGTCTTCCCTATTAGTTTGTGCATATCTCTATCTCCTTGGTGCTTCTATGAGGGAATTTGATCTTTGGATTTCGATAACACAACCATGTCCCACACACAACCTTCTACTTTACCAATTCCTTCCCATTCCCCCCAACCCACACTTCCCATTCCCCGACCCCACACCTCGTGATTCCTCATGCCTTCCACATCCATATCTTTGTTTCGTATGATGCTACCTCTACATCACTCTAAATTCATCTACACTTCTATCCACACACCTTTACACATTTTTTATGCAAATATAAGTAATACTAACACAATCACATTAATAAATATATTTTATAAAAGATAAAAAAAATAATAACTATCCTTATATATCAATCACATTTATTAATATAATTATACTAATATTCAACAACATAGATATCACCAAACTAAATAATATAAAATCATTAAATTTAAATCACTTTACAAATTTCACTATTTTATTTATATATTAGTAAGATTACTCCTAGCGGCAGAGAATGCTGGCCTAAAAGTGTTTCCTTTGCTGGCACCATTTGATGGAGTGCAATACATCGAGAGCTCGTTAAAACCGAGTTGTGGTCGTATGTATAAAGTCAGCCGCAATGAAACGCACCGCTTTGAACGCCAACTATGTTACGGTTGGAATGTGCGATGGACTAAAGTAACCAGTGAATTTCGGGAATATTCCACATTACCATAGTCTAAACTTACTCGTCCAAGACGCATTCACACAAAGCTGGTCCCATGCATAAAAGTTCAGACTCGTGCTAGACACGTCCACATGAAACCGGTTCCCATGTTTATAATTCTAAATCGGCTGCGCGTATATTAACTTCTTAGACTGCTCCACAAAATATCCCATGCACTCAGCACGTTTTCCGTCTTTTATAATTCTAAATCAGCTGCGCGTATATTAACTTCTTAGACTGCTCCACAAAACATCCCATGCACTCAACACGTTTTCCGTCTCTATATATCCGTTGGTAGTTACTCCAAACAATCTCATGCCGCAGCCATTCACTCGCACAACTCTAGGAGCTACCACCATCTCTGTGATTCCTGACTTCAAATCCCCTTACTACTTCCTCCCTCGAGAGACTTCAAAGTTTACCCCTGCAAAATCTTGCAATGACTAAACCCTCGCGAAACCAGAGCTGCGGCAGCAATCCCAAAAGCTGCTCACTGAAGTCGCGGCACTTCAAGGGAATCCGGATGAGAAAATGGGTGTCGTAAGTTCGAATACCCAATTCCAGTGGCAGAATTTGGTTGGGCTCCTACGACACCCCGGAAAAAGCGGCCCGTGCATATGACTTTGCTGTGTACTGCCTCAGAGGAACCAAGGCCAAGCTCAATTTTCCCCACTCTCCGCCGAAAATTTCCTGCGCTTCGTTTCTATCACCGCAGCAAATTCAAACGGCGGCGGCCAAGTTCGCTGCAGAAGAATACCGGCTTCTTTCTGAAAATGGCGAGGCATCCTCATCATACGGTTCGGAAGAGGAATGTGATATTAACAGTGAACAGATTATTTGGGAGGAGGATGCGACATTTGGGGATTCAGTAGCATTTGAAAGTATGGAGAATGGTGGATCTTTCAACGTAGAGGATATTCCTCCGTTGGAGGGGTTGATGGAAGATTTTGGGATTCCGTTTCAGCTGCCAGAAGACTGGGAGCTGGGAATTTTCTAATTTTCTTATTCTGGTGCTGAAATTCTACCCTGAGAATTTAATTTTTTTGGAATTAGTGAATAGTGTTTTAAATCAAATATATATTATAAAAATTTGACAGAGGAGAATTCTTAAAATTGCAAATACTAATTGATTAGTTTCATTTAAAAAGTTGGATGTTATTGATTTGAAAATAATTTTCAATGAACATAAGATCGCATTCAAATCATCAAAACATTAATCCTTAAAATTGCAAATCTTGATTGATTAGTTTCATTTAAAATGTTGAAATCATCAAAACATTAAGTCCTAAAATTGCAAATCTTAAATGATCAGTTTCATTTAAAAAGTTAGATGCTATCGATTTGAAAATAATTTTCAATGGACATAAGATTGCATCCAAACCATCAAAACATTACCAGAGTAATAATTAAAATTATCAGTGAAAAGCACCCTTATTATTTGTCAACCATGGTCAACCATAGAATTTCATTTCTATTACATATTTGCACCTTATTTACATGTGCCTATTCCTATATCGCCATTGTTCTTCGATTTATGCCTTACAACATTTCCTTTACAACATCTAGTGCAAATGCTAGTTTATTCATGATGGGACATATCCATTCAAGTATTGGCCTTTTTGTATTCTGATTGTGTATGCATTATTGCATATTCCTCTAAACGTGGCAAGAGTGGAGCCCACCCTCTTGCTGACACCTTGCTAACACTGACGTACGGGTAACATATTCTTGTTGCAAAAGTGTGTTCTCGGAGCGGTAATCACGACAAATTTTGCCGACCCCACATACATATATATATATTCAAACATCAGTCATCAGTCATACACAACCAAATAATTATCAAAACAAAGGTGAAACATAAGGACAATGGCAATCCGAAGGTTTATTTAGAGAGTGTTCGGGGGACAAGACAAATCGCACCACTGGATTGTTTCGTAAATTTTGTACAAATATTTTAATTAGGAAATTTAATTATTCGATAACTTAAAGGGTAATTTTTCATTAAATTGTAATTTTAAATATAAAAATATGGAGAATTAAAAAAAAAAAAACAATTTCATTAATTTAATAAAAAAATATGACTTTAACAAATTTATTTCAATTTAATA
>APFE031350523.1:0-75790 GCA_000404065.3 Pinus taeda
ATCTTTCTAATGAGCTATTGTACGCGTCAAACGGAAATCATATGCTAAAGTTACGACCCTGGGAAGTTGATGTACCAACTTACCCCCAAACGGGGCCCACAGTTTGGCGTTTCATCTCCTAGGGTTAGGTTTTGGAATGTTAGGGGTTTTTCATTGTTTCTCAACAATAAATAGGCCTTCGAGCCTCATTGTAAGTCAGTTCAGAGGCATGTAGCCAACACATCTCTTCTCAGAGATAAGCTACCATCGCCCTAGCTAGTTTATTTCCATTTCTGATTGTAATCATATTTCAGTATTTTCCATTAATGAAATGAAGTATTATTTCTTCTGCATATTTGTGTATATGGTTATCTCTGTAATTTGTTGTTTTCCTGTTTAAATCCGGATCAGCCTCAGTGTGGTCTATAAGCTGAAGGGGAGATGAACATTTCTCTAGGAAATATGTGAATGCAAGACAAACAAGAAAAATGACATTGGAAGTGTAGGAAATGAAATTGATTGTAGGGTTAGGATCTTGGTAGAGGATTGAATGAGCCAAAGGAAGCAAAATGGCCTCTCGAGCTCGACAAATCTAAAATAGTCTTTCCTCCACTACCGACTCCTGTGAGGGAAAAATATTCTACACTTACACAACCTTTATCACAGTTGTCGATGCATATTGTGTATTTGGCATCATTGGTTCCAGCAATGAAAAAAAAGGATACCTCGCTCGCTGCCTCCTTCACCTTCTTCGCTAATATAATGCACGAAACTGTAGGTGTATAATCTGCTCATTAATTTATCTATTTTGTTAGGCATAATACCCCCTGAATCTATCTATTTGATATATTTCTCTCATTTACTCATCCATGATTGAAATTAATATGAACTAATCATTTTCATTGGCAGGATTGTTTTCATTGTTAGGATTGTGTTACATCAATGAGATACACCCTCTCAATTTAATGTGATTATTCAAGCATGTGGCCGTGTGAGAGTGGGAAGATCTACCATAAGTGTGGGCCTCTTTAGTTAAGCCAGTATGCAATTTCACACAACTCTACAGTTACTAATCATAACTCCTCATTTGGTCTCTGGATCTAGCAATTTCGAATAATGGAAGAATTAGTGGTTATTGAATTGTTCCATGAATTATAATTATGGAACGACGAGGCATCACATTGGGTTTGACTAGATTAAAAACTCAAAGTTGGTGCCGCAAGACGCAACCATCTCCTTCAAGACGGCCGTAGGGTTCTGGATGGAGAACTGCCACTCTGGCATAACCACAGGGAGGGCTTCGCTGCCACAATCAGAGCCAAAAACAATATGGAGCATTATCTCTACTAAATTGAGGAGCACGTTCCTGCAACCACAGAAAAATATTGCAAGGTTTCCAAAGAATTCAAGTTACAGGAACTCGCACAATGAAATTCATGGCAGGCACTGCCCGAGCCACTGGTGGTCCATGAGGCAGACAATGGAGATGATTGACTGTGGAAACCACTCGCAAATCATGGACAATGTAGATGACTAATTGTGGAAGTCGCTCACCAAATAAATGTGAAACGACAACTAAACATGAAGTTGTTGGCAAGTTCGCAAAACCCTTTCCACGTGTCAATTTTTCACTTGATAGGAACATGAAAATAGAGCTCCAAGATTGGTTGGGATGAATAGTTTTTTCCCAGCCAATTCCATAAAGGGACACCTTCAGTGTAATTACACGTGAATTTAAACACGTTGCAAATTAATGTTTTTTCATGTAGCGTTTTAATAAAATCATACCAATGATTGATCACTGTGATTTTAGCTTTTTGGATGTTTTGGGGATTTTTGTTTATGGTTTTTTGAGTTGGGAAAATAGTTGTAGATGGCTGAGAAATAGAGTGTTTTCTTAACAAGTGAGGAAAAGGAAGAAGACGGCTCATTTTACAGCCCAGTATGATGTGTAACCCTATCCGTCCATCATCAAAGTTGAAATTTTTCTCACGTGGACCAAAAAAAAAAATCTATAAAAAAAATAGCAAACATTTAAATAATGTTTGCTCATAAAAGAATTGCATGTGAAGAAATTAGATCCCTCTCAGCTCATGTTAGATCCATATTTAAGATGGATCTATGCTGGTTTAAACAAGTTGAAATGAAGGCCAATGAGCTTCAATAGAGGAACTCTAAGTTGGAAGAGAAAATGTTAAATTTCCAAAGAAAATTTTTTATGTTTAGATGCATCGCATGGTTTCTTCCCCGATGGGGGTTCCTATCGAAAACCGGCTAACGTTGATTTCAATTACAGCAAACAAGCGTCGACGTTAATTCTTTTTGGCTAGGGAGATAATAATGGACATGCACAAATCATGGATGGCCACTAAGGTGGCAGTCCTTGAGAAGGGAGCAGAGTAAAACAGTTGGAAAAATCGACCATATGCGTGGCAAGAAGACGATTTGCATGAATACATTGTCCTTCACCTCTCGATGCATCATAAATTCCCACGACATGGTGTATTACCTAGTGCATGTGGTACGAAGTCAGCACACTCTTTTCACACTGTCGGCTTGAAGATGGATTGTATGGCTCAGAGAGGATTGGATGTCCCTGCCTCACAGACTAACATTGAAGGAAAGCTCATCAATGAGAAAATCATGCCTCACAGGATCCAAACTGTAACATCCCTAGTGAAAATTCCATGTAATAAAAGTTAATAAAGGAAAAATAATAACCATGGTTGATGGGACACTTATTCCAAGCTTAATGTTAAGCAATACATCCTAGTGTAGATGTTCATTTCAGTTATTATGGCTAAGAAAATTGGAAAAGGAAATGACTAATGCTTTGGAAAAGGTAAAATGGAATTTTAGCACATTTATTTATGAAAATAATGGAAATTAGGAGAAAAATGAGGTGAAAGGTCACAAGTTTCATGTGAGGAGGAAAATGAAGGAAAATAATGGAAAATGAAGAAAATAGGGGCGTCATTAATAAAAAGGCTTTTGAGGATCAATTCACAAACTTTTGTCAGTTCAATTTTGGAGCTCTATCTCTATTCTCTCTCTCTCATACTCTTGGACACTTAGAGTTTCTTGGAGCACTCTTGGAGGAGTGTGGCATACTTGGAGTTTTGGAGCAAGAAAGTGCAAGAGGACATCGGGATCAGTAGCTACAATAGATTTGGCTTGCAGGTACCGAGTTGCATATATGTTTTCCTCACTAGTTTTTTCATGCATGGCATATGCATGTGGATTATTGGTCATTATATGTCACTAGCATGGAGGATTTCCTATATTGACAGTGAAATTGCCTAGCCTTGTCATTCCCTAGATAGTCATGGTGTTGTGGGTTTATTTCTTGTTTTTCGGGTTGGTTCTCATGTTTCCTTTAGCTTGGATTGAGTTATTAGTTCCTGAAAGCCCTAGTTGGACAAACAATCTAGAAGCCATGTAACAGCTTGGGTTGAGTTATTAGTCCTAGAAGCCTTGGTTGGACAAACGCTCTGGAAGCCCTCGGTGGGTTGAGTTACTAGTCCTGGAAGCCCTGGTTGGATACTCGCTTTGGAAGCTCGATGGCAGTTGTGGGTTGAGTTACTAGTCTTGGAAGCCTTGGTTAGAACAAATGCTCTAGAGCCCTGGAAGGCTTGGGTAGATACCAATCTGATGATGGTTTTGTGATGTCCGACTGTGAGGTGGAATCACTGTTTGATCGGTTGAGGTGGTTTGCCTCTGGAAGCCCTAGATGGTTTTGGATTGATGTGTTTTATGAGATCCCACATTCATGCTTGGAACAATGAAAGCTACATTGCATCCATAAAGAAGGAATTGAAGAAAGGTTTTGAAATGACTGATTTGGGCTATGTTCATTACTATCTTGGTATTGAAGTAACTCAACATCTCAAGTCCATATTCCTTTCTCAAAAGAAGTAAAGATCTGTTGAACAGGTTTGGCATGACTGAATGCAATCCTCTGACTACTAGAAATGGACAAAACTTAAAGCTCACATCCATTGAAGGAAAAGAATTTGAGGATGCAACAAAGTATAGACAACTTGTAGGAAGTCTCAACTACCTAACTACTACTTGACCAGACATTTTGTTTGCTATTGGAATCCTTTCCAGATTTATGCAAAAGCCTTGTGAGGGACATTAGTCTGCTATAAAAAGGGTTCTAAAGTACATGAAGGGAACTCAAGACTTTGGAATCAAGTATACACAGGTGGGCGACTTCAGCTTGATTGGATACTCTGATCCAGACTTCAATGGAGACAAAGAAACTGGAGTATCTACTTCAGGTTATGTTATGAGTCTTGGATCAGGAGTTGTCTCCTGGAGATCACGCAAACAATCAGTTCCAACAGATTCCACAACAGTGGTAGAATATGTGGCAGCAACTGAGGCAACAAAAGAAATTGTGTGGTTCAGGAAAATTCTTGAAGATTTGCAGGTAAAACAAGTACAATCGACTCCACTCATGATTGATAATACCTCTGCAATAAAGTTGGCCAAGAACCCAAAGTTCCATGATGGAACAAAGCACATCAATACTAAATATCATCTGATTCGACATCATGTTGAGGCCAAAACAATCCGTCTCTGCCATTGTTCCACTAATGAGCATTTAGCAGACATCTTCATCAAAGCACTTGGAAGAGAAAATCTTGAAAGATTTAGAACGATGCTTGGACTCACCAACATCCCTTCAGATTAAGGGGGGGAATGTTGACACCTAATCAAAGGGATTGGTTTTACAACTATAATTAATGTAAATAAATAATAGAAAAGATAGAGTCATTGGGAGATGAACCAAACAGTCTCTCCCTCTTGTATATAATAATGAACAACCTGAATGAATAATATGAGTTTTGATTTGAGGAGTTACCACCTGGTCTGACAAATTTTGTAGCCATTTTAGCATTGAGGATACGATTTTGACTTTACCCACTATGTATGATCTCTTTATTGAATTCTAGGTAGGGTTACTTAGTAACTTGGATTAGTATTTGGCTACTCTCCAAATCTCTCCTTCTCACAATCTAGGGTGTGTGCCGCCAAATAATCTTCCCATTGCTTCCATCATGCACTTTTCTCCCACCCAAAACTAACTCCATTGACCATATATCAGGCATCATTTTCCACAATAGAAAGAATCTAGTTTCGCTAGCCCTTAATGAATAATTTCGACAAGATTTTGTAGCCATTTTAACTTTTCAAGATACCATTTTGACTTTACCCATTATGTATGAGCTCTTTATCGAAATTTTGGTAGGGCTACTTAGTAATTTGGATAAGAATTTCGCTATCTCCAAATCTCTCCTTCTCACAATCTTCTTCAAATCTCTCAAACTCTTGGTATCACCAAGAACTTCCCTCTCAAGTGAAAATACATGAGACGCATCTATAGGAGGAGCAACATTTTTTTGTCATAAAGGAGGAGTAATATCCATTCCTTGAGGAAAAGTAACATATTCCATTTAGATGAATGTAGCTCGTGCTATTAAGGAGAGGTATGCATGCCTTAGTTAAAAAGAGTGTAAGAGGAATATTTTATCACATGCTTTTAATGAGTGTAAGAGGAATATGCCATGTCTTGATGAGAGTGTGATGTGTCATTCAGAGAGAGAGAGAGAGAGAGAGAGAGAGAGAGAGAGAGAGAGATATGTATATATTTATCAATGAGTTTCTTTCTCACTGAAATAGGCCTAGCACATGTTAAAGTTCTATAGGTGAGTCGAAGAGCCAAAAGAAAATGTTGAAGACCTTAAGGGCATGTTACACCAGGTATATTTATGTATTAGAGTCAAAGATATTCCTACTGTTATGAATATAAATCATAAAAAATAAATAAAATAAATAAATGTAAATATTAAATAAGTTAAATATTGGTTAGGTTAAATAAGTCATTAATTAAGTGAATAGGCATGTCTAAAAGACATGCCCATTCACGAAAGCTCACCTGCTGAGATATAAACGCAGGGCCTCATTGTAATCATATATCATCTTATACATTTTTATATAATAATAAACTATTATTTTTAAATACTTGTGTGTATTTTTAACAAACTAAATCTACAAGCTATTAGTTTTTTTACTTCAGCCAAAGTTTTTATGCTATAGTGGTATCAGAGCCATAGCACACGCTATAATCATTCGGGCCTTTGAAAGTACTTCGCCACACAATGTGCCATTATGTTCACATCCTAATTATGTTGAACAAATCAATATTCAAGAAGCATTTCAGTGTTTAGAAAAATCATGTGCTGAAGCTACAACATGTCTTAAGGAGACTTATGCAGAAATTGATAATAAGGAGTTTTCTCCCGTGCATAATCAAAAATCTATTGAAAGTGATGTCAATATGACATATGGGGATATAAGAAATCAGATTCATGCTCCACCAGCAAGTCACTATATTCCCCAATGAACCAATATGGCTATCAAAATCACTCACCCTGAGACTCATGAAGAGCTGAAGTTTGGTCCGAAAGGACAAAATAAACTAGGCTATCATATTTGTTATCAGGAGTAGTCTCACAATTGTTGTTTGCACTGAGAAAAAGACTGAACAAATTCATGCATCTCAGAAAAATAGAAAAAGAAGCAACACTTGTGATTATGATCAAAGAACCAACAAGAGAGTAAAAAATTTCAATTTCGTGTACCTCATCGACGATAAAAGACTTGAAAATGTTTCATCATATTCACTTGATGTTGAAAATAAGAAACTCTGCTACATTATGGCTTGACAAGGAGTAAAATCTTACAACTCTGCTATAGAAGATCAATTAAAGGTCATTCTAGAGTTCCTTAAAGCGGTGCTCTGGTCTTTCAATAAATGTTTTTGGCTGAAATCCTTCGGATTGGAAGACATTGCGGCATTATTTACAGACCTGATAAAATATTTGGCGAAGATCATGGATTCGAATGGGGATGTGTGTGCAGAAGTTAGCAGTGTAATTGTTGGTATTATACAGAGCATTCAGGGTTCTTATTACGATCCAACCATCTGCAGGGTTTTTCTTGCCTCCTTGCCTCAAAATTGGTCATGGCTCGAGCCCGGGGACGTAAAGAGAATAAGTGCATGCATGCTAGATCACTGGATTGTACCGACCATGAGCAACAATGTTGTGGTGGCCTTGTCGTTGTTAGACACGTCGTCATCTCAGAGCTCTTTGCCTTATGCGAGAAAGTAGGCGTCATTCTTGAACGACAAGGGTTTGAATCCTGATGGAGCTGAGACACCCTATTCAACTCCAAGAAGCATGCCTTCGAAGATGAAGGGGAAGGAAGAGTGTAGAGAAGGCAGGGATGATGTTGTCAAAACTGCCAGGGCGAATGGAGGAGCCGGTCCGAGAGGTCAAAGTAACCTAGATTACTTGGCCCTGACTTATGGCTTCAATGACGTAGTGGTGGCAATGAAACGGCATGTGGTGACAGTTGAGGTCTTGGAGAAGCAGGAATTTTCCTTCAGATTGTTCGTGAATTTCTTGGAAAAAAGATCCATTAGAGACCTGCATCTGCAACAACTCAGGGTTTCTGTGGCAATACATGTCAAATATTTACCTATTTTTCTAAAGATACGGAAGGTTGTAAAGCTTCTTGCATATATTGGTGATAAAGATCTCTATTCGGAATCTTATGGGGAAAAACTCGCACGACAACTTATTTTTGATAAAAGAGAAAATGATGAACATGAACGGAGTAGTCAAAAGGCATGACCCCGTATCTACAAGAAATGACGGTTGCAGCAGTATAATAGAATGAATATATATATATATATATATATATATATATATATATATATATATGTATGTATCTATTATAATATGTATGTAATAAATATATAGTATATATATATTGTGATATATATATATATATAATATATATATATAATTATATATATATATATGTATGTATTGTATATGTATACATAATATATATATATATATATATATAATATATATATAAAATATAATATATATAATATATATATAATATATATATAATATATTAGATATAATATAAATAATTACATATATATACGAGGAAAGTGTACTAATAAGCTACATGGTGAATCGATGACGAGACAACAAACACTAAGTGATGAAAACCCCAAAATTAAAGCTTTGAGGTCAAAGCTTCCAAAGGGAGAGGCTATGTTATGAATATAAATCATAACAAATAAATAAAATAAATAAATGCAAATATTAAATAAATTAAATATTGTTTAGGTTAAATAAGTCATTAATTATGTGAACAGGCATGTCTAAAAGACATGCCCATTCACAAAAGGTCACTTGCTGAGATATAAAAGCAGGGCCTCATTGTAATCATATATCATCTTATGCATTTTTATATAATAATAAATTATTATTTTTAAATACCTGTGTGTATTTTTAACAAATTAAATCTACAAGATATCAATTTTCATACTTCAACCAAAGTTTTTATGCTACACCTACCCTCATGCCTTCATTCGGCTTGTGCGCCCATGCAAACCCAAATTTCGTTCGGGCGGGTCAGATTGTGTTGTACCCTGTCGAGTGTGGATGGCCCGACACATGTGGCTATGTCAAAAATGCTAAGTCGTGACAACCCGTGTGACTTTTTCATGTTCGTGCGACCCATTTTCCTGACACTCCCTCGTGCCTTCACTCGGGTTGTGTGCCCATGGAAACCCCAAATTTCATTCGGGTGGGTCGGGTCATGTCGTGTGTGGGTGCCGGTGCAAATACATTCAGGCAGGTCGGACCGGGCCGTGCCATGTGTGGGTTCCCGGGCACATGTGGCCATGCAAAAGATTCAAAGTTCTAAAGTCTCCCATGTGTCTTCTGCATGTTTTTGTGGCCTGTTTTCCCGATGCTACCTTGTGGCTTCATTCGGGTCATGCAACCATGGAAACCCCAAATTTTGTTTGGGTCCTGCACTGATGGAAACCCCAAATTTCATTCAGGCAAGTCAGGTCATGTCGTGTGTGGGTGCCTATGAAAAAGTGTTCATGCAAGTTGGGTTAGCTCACCCAAGGTGGGTCAAGTCCTTCCACGTCATGTGTGGGTAATTGGGCACACGTGGACGTGCCAAAAATGCTAATTTGTGACTACCTGTGTGTCTTCTTCGCTTTCATGCGAACCATTTACCCGATGCTCCCTCATGCCTTCATTCGGGTTGTGCACCCATCGAAACCCCAAATTTCATTCGGGTAGGTTGGGTCATGTCGTGTTGTGTGTGAGTGCCCATGCAAATGTGTTCGTGTGGGTCGGGTGGGCTGGCCCAGGGCTAGTTGGGTTGTGTCGTGCCATGTATGGGTTCCCAAGAACACGTGGTCATGACAAAAATGCTAAGTCATGACCACTCATGTGCCTTCTACATGTTCATATGGCCCATTTTCTCGACAGTCTCTCATGCCTTCATTTAGGTCATGCACCCATGGAAATCCCAAATTTCATTTGGGTGGGTTGGGTCGTGTTGTGTGTGGGTGCTCGTGCAAATTCATTTGGGCAAGTCGGGTCGGCTCGTCCAGGGTGGGTCGGGTCAGGTAGTGTCATGTGTGGGTGCTCAGGAACATAGGGCCATGCCAAAAATGCTAGGTCGTGACCACCCATGTGTCTTCTCTATGTTTGTGTGACCTATTTTCCTAATGCTCCCTCGTGCCTTCATTTGGGTCATGCACCCATGGAAACCCTAAATTTCATTCGAGTTGTGCACCCATGGAAACCCTAAATTTCATTCGAGTTGTGCACCCATGGAAACACTAGATTTAGTTTGGGCGGGTCGGGTCGTGTCATGTATAGGTGCCTGTGCAAATGCATTCGAGCGGGTCAGGTCGGGTAGGGTCAGGTCATGTGACGGTGTCGAGAGCACATGTGCCTGTATAAAAAATGCTAAGTTGTGACTGGCGGTGGGCCTTCTGCATGTTCGTGTGGCTTGTTTTCCCAACTCTCCCTTGTGCCTTTGTTTCGGTCATGTGTGGGCACCCATGTAAACTCATTTAGGTGGGTTGTTTGAGGGTGCCCATGTAAAATTGTTCAGGAAGGTCCCTTGCCATGGAAACTCCTTCAGACGGGTTGCTTGAGGGTGCCTGCGTAAACTCGTTCGGGTGGGTCGTTTTCTGTGTAAACTCATTCGGGTGGGTCATTTTCCATGTAAACTCGTTCGAGAAAGTCGTTTGCATTGTAAACTCATTTGGGTGGGTTGTTTCCCATGTAAACCCATTTCAACGGGTCATTTAAGGGCACCCGTGTAAACTCATTTGGGTGGGTCATTTGAGGGCACCTGTGTAAACTCGTTTGGGAGGGTCATTTGTCATGTAAACTCTTTCGGGCGGTCATTTGAGGGTGCCCATGTAAACTCGTTCAGGCGGTCATTTGAGGGCACCCATGTAAACTCATTTAGGCGAGTAATTTGAGGGCGGCCATGTAAACTTGTTCGGGTGGGTCATTTGAGGGCACCCATGTAAACTCATTCAGGTGGGTCATTTGAGGGTGTCCATGTAAACTCGTTCATGCAGATCATTTGTAATGTAAACTCGTTTGGGTGGGTCATTTGAGGGAACCTGTCTAAACTCATTTAGGCAAGTCATTTTCCATGTAAACTCATTCAGGCGGGTCATTTGTGATGTAAACTAGTTTGGATGGGTCATTTAGAAGTACCCGTCTAAACATTCAAGAAGGTTGTTTGAGGAAACTTGTGTAAACTCATTCGGGAGAGTCATTCCATGTGAGGGCGTGCCCTTATCAAAAATTCTAAGTTGTGATTGGGGGTGGACCTTGTCCATATTCATGCAACCCGTTTGCCCACCTCTCCCTTGTGCATTCGTTTTGGTCATGTGTGGGCACCCATGTAAACTCATTCGGGTAGGTTGGGTCATGTCATGTGAGGGCTCCCATGTAAACTCATTCAGTCGTGTCGGAGTCAGGTCATGTGAGGGCACCTATGTAAACTCCTTTGCGGGGGTCAAATCCTGTCATATGAGGGCGAACTCGGGCACACGGGACAGTGTAAAAAACGCTAAGTTGTGACCCAAGTGGGGCTTGTGCACGTTCGTGCAGTCCATTTTCCCAATGCTCCCATGTGCCTTCATTTTCCATGTAAACTCATTCGAGCAGGTCATTTGAGGGAACTTGTGTAAACTCATTCAGTCTAGTCATTCTGTGTGAGGGCACACTCTGGCGCACGTGCCCATATAAAAAATGCTAAGTTGTGACCTGGGGTAGGCCTTGTGCATGTTCGTGCAGCTCATTTTCCCGACTCTCCCTTGTGCTTTCATTTTGGTCATGTGTGGGTGTCCGTGTAAAATCATTTTAGCGGGTTGTTTGTCGTGTAAACTTGCTCAGGTGGGTCATTTGTTGTGTAAACTTGTTCAAGTGGGTCGTTTTCTATGTAAACTCATTCAGGCGAGTTATTTGAGGGCACCCATGTAAACTTGTTTGAGCGGGTCGTTTGCCATGTAAACTCATCCAGGCAGTTCATTTGAGGGTGGCCATGTAAACTCGTTCAGGTGGGTCATTTGAGGGAACCCATTTTAACTCATTTGGTCCAGTCGCTTAGTGTGATGGTGCACCTGGGCATGTATGCCTGTATAAAATATGCTAAGTTGTGAGTTGGGGTGGGCCTTCTGCACTCTTGTGCGGCTTGTTTGCCCACCACCCCCATTTACCTTCATTTTGGTCGTGTGTGGGCACTCATGTAAACTCATTCAAGTGGGCCATTTGCTATGTAAAATCATTTGGGTGGGTCATTTATCATGTAAAATCGTTTGGGTAGGTTGTTTGAGGGTGCCCGTGTAAACTTGTTCGAGTGGGTTATTTTCCATGTAAACTTGTTTAGGTGGTTCGTTTGAGGACGTCGATGTATACTCATTTGGGCGGGTTGTTTGAGGGTATCATAAACGCATTTGGGTGGGTCATTTGAGGGCATCCATGTAAACTTGTTCGGGTGGGTCGTTTGAGGGCGACCATGTAAACTCATTCGGGCAGGTTGTTTGAGGGCACCCATGTAAACACGTTTGGTTGGGTCATTTAGTGTGAGGCCGCGCCTGGGCACATGCGACCATATCAAAAATGCTAAGTTGTCACTCGAGGTGGGCATTATGCATGTTTGTGTGGCTTGTTTTCCCACCTCTCCCTTGTGCCTTCTTTTTGGTTGTGTGTGGGCAACCATGTAAACTCATTCGGGCAGGTCATTTGTTGTGTAAACTCGTTCGAGCGTGTTGTTTGCCATGTAAACTCATTTGGGTGGGTATGTTGAGGGAACCCATGTAAACTCATTCGGGCATGCGTTTTCCATGTAAACCCATTCAGGTGGGTCGTTTTCCATGTAAACTCGTTCAGGTGGGTCGTTTGAGGGCGCCCGTGTAAACTTGTTTGGGAGCGTTGTTTGCCATGTAAACCCGTTTGGGTGAGTTGTTTGAGGGCGGTCATGTAAACTCATTTGGGCAGATCGTTTGAGGGTGCATGTGTAAACTCATTTGGTCAGGTCATTCACTGTGAGGGCATGCCTGGTCACTTGTGCCCATATAAAAAATGTTAAGTTGTGACCCGGGTGTGCCTTGTGCACGTTCGTGTGGCTCGTTTTCCCACCTTTCCCTTGTGACTTCGTTTTGGTTGTGTGTGGGCGCCCATGTAAACTCATTGGGGTAGGTTGGCTCGTGTCATGTGAGGGTGCCCATGTAAACTCATTCAGTCTTGTGTGTTCAGGTTGTGTCGTGTGAGGGCATGCCCAAGCACATGGGCCAGTGTTAAAAATGCTAAGTTGTCATCGGGGGTGGGCCTTATGCATGTTCGTGCGATCCATTTTCCCAACACTCTCATGTGCCATAGTTTTCCATTTAAGCTCATTTGGATGGTTCGTTTGAGGGCTCCCATGTAAACTTGTTCGTGCAAGTCGTTTTTCATGTAAACTTGTTTGGTCGGGTCATTTGAGGGTGCCCGTGTAAACTCATTCGATCTAGTCATTTGAGGGCCCCCGTGAAAACTCATTCATCCAGTCATTCCATGTGAGGGCACACCTAGGCACAAGTGCATATATCAAAAATGTTGTTGTGACTGGGGGTGGGCCTTCTGCACATTTGTGTGGCCCATTTTCCCAACTCTCCCTTGTGCCTTTGTTTCAGTCAGGTGTGGGTGCCCATGTAAACTCGTTCGGGTGGGTTGGGTCATGTCATGTGAGGGTGCCCATGCAAACTCATTTGGTTGGGTTGGGTCGGGTCATGTGAGGGTTCCCGTGTAAAATCATTTGGGTAGGTTTGTTTGTGTTGTGTGAGTTCATGCCCAGGCACACCGGCCCATGTCAAAAATGCTAAGTTGTGACTAGAGGTGGGCTTCATGCATGTCATGTGGTCTGTCTTCCCAACTCTTCCATGTGCCTTTGTTTTCCATGTAAACTCATTTTGGTAGGTCATTTGAGGGTTCCTGTGTAAACTCGTTTAGGCAAGTTGTTTGAGGGCACTCATGTAATCTCATCCGGGCTGGTCATCTTCCATGTAAACTCATTCATTTGGGTCATTTGAGGGTGTCCATGTAAACTCGTTCGACCAGTTTGTTTGAGGGTACCCATGTAAACTCATTTGGCCGGTCGTTCCATGTGAGGGTGTGCCTAGGCACAAGTGCACGTATCAAATATGCTAAGTTGTGACTGGGGGTGGGCCATGTGCACATTCGTGTGGCCCATTTTCCTAGCTCTCCCTTGTGCCTTTGTTTCGACTGGCTGTTGGCACCCATGTAAACTCGTTTGAGGGGGTTGGGTCGTGTCAAGTGAGGGTGCCAATGTAAACTCATTTGATTGGGTCAGCTAATGTGAGGGCGCTCGTGTCGAGTCGTGTCATGTGAGAGTGCCTGTGGAAACCCATTCGGTCGGGTTGTTTGAGGGCACCCATGTGAACTCATTTGGTTGGGTTCTTTTGTGTAAGGGCATGCCTGGGCACGTGCCCATATAAAAAATGCTAAGTTGTGACCAGGGGTGGGGCTTGTGCACATTTGTGCAACCCATTTTCTTGGCTCTTCCTTGTGCCTTTATTTCGGTAGGGTGTGGGTGCCCATGTAAACCCATTTGGGTGGGTCGAGTCAGGTCGGGTCATGTGAGGGCACCCATGTAAACTCGTTGGGGCGAGTCTGGCATGATTCGCTTTCCTTGTGAAAAGTGGGCTAGTAATTGAGATTTTTTTTTTTGGTCTGCCTGAAGGATATCCTTGGGTCATTTGTAGGGCGACCAATTTTCATCTACCCTCCATCCCCACTCGGTAGCACATGAGCAGTAATGTTGTCCACGCTCGTCTTGGTCCCTTGGTCCACTTTTCGTGTGAAAGGTGGGTTGGTAATTGAGTTCTTTTTCATGTTTGCCTGAAGAATGGCCTTGGTTCATTTATAGGGCAGCTCATTTTCATCTTGTCTCCATCCCCACTCAGTAGCACATGAGTGGTAATGTTGGCCATGCTTGTCCCGGAAGGTGTTAGAACCTAAATCTGCCTTAGGCTGAAGGAAGGAAAAATTCAGGGTAACCACAAACCATGCTTAGTCTGGTAGCTAGCCCTACCAGAACAGGAGAGGGCTCTCTCCGAGTCAAGCTCAATGAATAAGTGAATGAAATGGTCTGAGATGACTTACAGTGAAATATTGATCTTAGGCTAGTAAGTAAATATGGATACAAGAAACAATTTTTTATGAATGACTTAGTTTCTGGGATGGTATGGGACTAATGGATAGCAATGAACATAGAATTTAATACAAAGGCACAGATTACTTCATGAGGCAAGACAGACAGAAAGTCTAGCAATTTAGTTTGAAATAACGCGGAATGGAGAGATTGCTTAGGAGAGTGAAAAGGGCATAAGTACATGAATCCTTTTCAACAGAAGAAAGAACACTGAACATGAAATTTTCCCACAAGCAGAGCAATAAAATTGAACTCTACCTTATCTAACTTAGAAAATTTCACTGGAAATGAATATGAAATGAACTATGAAACATAAAGAAATACATATGAAACATAAGAGACACATTTTCCACACTCACAACCACATGTATCTCATGAAATGGAGCCGATGCCTTTCATTAAAGCTCTGTAAAAATGTACAATGAAGAAACAGAGTTTCTTTCCCACAGTCTCCCAGAAATGACAAGCCAACCAACCCTTTGCAAATAGTTTGCATACAATATATAGAATGTGCCATGAGGAGATAGAACGACCAAGGGTTGGGGAGTTTCTCAAATCATTACAAAATGGAGATCGAAAGCCAACCATTAGCTACAGGTGTAGCATTACAAAAATGACAAATGGATTTGGGTGATTGTTTGCCTTGCTTTGCCACTTGGATAGAAGCCAGTATGGAGTGAAAATGCTTTAGACTTTGCTTTATGTGCTGAAAAACTTAAGTTTAGATGAGCGGGCCCACTTGGAGAAAGTCATGAATCAAAATTTCGTGAAACGGAGGTGAATTCGACCTTTTTCCCTATATGTGTCGTGCCACTTTGGAGGCTGTTTTGATGCACCTGCACGAGTCCAAAATGTGCCCAAGTGTGCTTGTTGGAAAGCCTGGCCTATCTACTTTCCAACCCAAGTGGAATTTCTAAATTGGGTACTCATTTACCCCTCCAAATCTTCATTCTACCAACACTGCTTCCTGTGTGTCAAAATAGGGGCAGAGAGGCCATTTTTTTGGGTGTTTTTGACCTCCTGGAGACTCAAAGCATGCCCAAATTTCTTGTCCAAGCACCAGTAGTCGTGATTTTGCATGCTGAATCCAAAAATGCAAACCATTTTTCATTTGGAGCTCCCAATCCTAAGCGTCGTGCCAGTGGCGCAACGCACAGGGAGAAAACACTTGTGTTGTGACCGAAAAATTTCCATGTGACCAAAATTCTCTAAGAGGCACTATGCTAGGCCACAAAGGATTCACCCAAGATTCGAAGCTGATCTTGCTCTTTTTGCCTCTTTTGTCTCTTGGTTGCTCTACTCAATTTTGCCTTCAAGCTCCTTATCCGAGCCTTTGAACTCATGTTCTGTGCCGTGTAATGATAAACCATCTGCCTCAGTATGGTTTTGTCTCTGTCGGCCTTCTCCAGTAGTCTCTCAAGGTGTATGTTGATCCGCTCGAGCCAAGACTCACGATCATTGTTAATCTCTTGCTCCAAGGTAGTGAGCTCGATCCTCCTTTGTTGGGCAGCTTGTCGATTCTCACAGATGTTTTGCAGCTCCATGATATCATGTTGGTCCTCAAGCTGCTTGTTCCTCTACTCCAAATACCTGATGATCCATTTGGCCCTCTCCAAATTGTGTGACAAGTCTTGGATCTCCGTGTTCTGCTCTTGAATGGTCATCCTAAGCCTGGCACTCTCCACATCTGCATCATCATCCTGAATGAGGATGAATTCGGCCTCCTGTTCACCTGATGGCCCCTTGTCATGAATGGGCATCTTGCCCTTGTCCTGTAACTGTGTAGTTGATCTCGGAAGCGAGGCCCCTTCCACCCCGGGTGGAGATAACACTCGCTTTGCTGCTGCAAACAAGTGCCTATTTCCTCTCTGATATGTCACAAATATTGGCATAGTCGTGGTCTCATGGTTCTCATACTGATGAGAAGGACCACCTATCTCATGCTCTGCCTCTGATAGTACCTGTGAAGTGCTGAAGAGGTCACGGGAGATGAAGTCCTCCCAAGCAATGCCCTGCAATCCCAACTGATGATAAACCAAAATGCAGATAAGAGAAAAGTGATACATGTTGTTAAGATGCTACTGAGGGGTCTGATGCTGCATGAAGGTGTTCATCCTCTCTATGTTCTTGCATATGAAAAATGGGAGGTTCATCATTCGAACCCTGGTAAAGTGCATGAGAAACCTGATGTGATAGGCATATAGAGAGAGAACCTCCCCTCACAGCTGAAGTATTTCATGATCAATTTCATGAGTGGAGCATACTCATCTTTCAAATATCTGAATGGGAAGACTCTTGTGAGCTGCCTCAAGAATCTGGCCTTAATGTAAGGCTCATAGTGTTGCCTATCCACCTTCTTTTTCTTATGCCACTGTTCTCCAACATTTGGTATGCCTGTTGCCACTTTGATAGTTTCGGGTGTCAATGTGAAGGTGACCCCGGCCAAGATAGACTAACCTCCATGTAGATGAAGCACAAAAATATGGGCCAACTCATGATGAACTCTAACATTAGCCACCCTTTGAAAAAATTCAAAACATGATAGGTGCTGGAGGCATGACATGGCAAGTGGGCATGCTTGCAATTCAGTGAGGGTAGTTGGCTCATCCCTAACATGTTTGCCACTCTTATGATGTCTCCTGGGAGCCTGTTCTTCCAAGGATGAGTCAGTTTGTGTCTCCATCTCATACTCTGATGAATGCTCTGATGCCATGACCGCTGTGTGTACTGTACTTAGGCTGCCCTTTGATGATGGTGTGAAGCTGGGTACTTTTGTGATATCTGCCACCAAGGGGAAGAATGAAAAAAGGGAGTATTACGAGGGGAGTACTATGATGGGAATAGGGTTATGGGGAGAAGTTTGTTTAGGGATATGTAGGGGGTTTGGGTATTTGATAAGGTAGGGTTTTGGGGTTTTGATAAGGTAGGGTTTTGGGGTGTTATGTGGATCAAAGAGTGGAGGGATAGGGGATAGGGTTTGGTAGTGTTTTAGGGTAGGGATAATAGGAAAAATAAGAAAGGGAGGATAGGGAAAAATGGTAGGAAAACAGAGCCTTGGCATCAACACCACAATTATGCAACCCTGGCCACCATAGTTTTGATGTTTTTTGAGTGGTTGGTTTTATGAGTTTTATGGCAATTAAACATAGCCAAGAACCACAATATCATCCCTAAAATTTGATGAGCAAACCGTGATATAGATCCTACCAGTCAATTTGATGGGTATCACGAGCAATTTGAGGTGATTTGGCATGATGTCAGTCCTTTGTGGGTGTGCACCGTGCGCCAAACCCACTGCGCCGTGCCTGTTGAAAACTTGCACTGTGGGGTGGCTCTGTGTGTGCCGCGCCCTGTGTGTGTGCCACGCCCCTTTGTGTATGTGTCGCGCCCTAAAAACTGCCTCCAAATTCACTCCAAACACGCACTATGCACTCTCAAACACTTTGCAATGTTTCCCTATGCACTTGATTTGCACAATGACTTTGATTTTGGTGGAAACTTGTATATAAAGGCTTTGAAGTCATGGGTTTAATTGTTTCCTCTTCAAAAACCCATTTTTCTAATGTTATGTTTTGACACTTTTTCACTAACTTAAATCAACATTGAATTTCACTTTTCCCTTTGACATTTTAGCTCAAATGATGAAATTTTCGGCACTCCTTATAGGGATTGCACGATAGGACATTTGGCCACGGAAACCATGACTGCATTTGAAGAAATCAACTAACGACTTTTTTGAAAATTTTATCACCAATGACACTGTTTGAATTTTCTTCAAAACAGAGTTTTGAAGAAGAGTCAAAGTCTATCCACATGACGATGAAACTCTCTGAATCATAACTCTGTAAGGGCCTCACTCTGGCCTGCATGGCTTTATTGGATATGTTTAAATACCAAATTGATTAATCCCTAGACCTAATGATCGAAAATTACTTTTGTCCATTAAAGGACCAGACCTTGACTATCATGAACTTTGTTGATCCTTGACAAAAGATCTAAGCTAGCAGGAGCCAGAAATGAGGGGAAATGACTAACATGACCTTTTCCATTAGATTATGGCATGCCCCTAGTGGAATGCAGTTGGGTGAATGGAGTGGGACACCAAAAAAAATGAAATGCATAAATAGTTTTGATCTCTGATGGAGGACTGACCAGACCGACTCTATCATTGGCTCCAATGGGGGATGGTAGCTCCTTGGAGGTGCTAAGAACAACAAATCTCTGGAAGATCTAGACAGTGCCTTCATCCATTGGGCTATGGAGTCATTATTTCGACAAATAACATAGGACTCTGACTCATTTATGAAACTGAAATGACCAAAAAACTGACTTAAATTTGACATTGAAATGACTTGAAGACTGACTTGACAAACTCTAACAAAACTGAAATAAAATGGTATTTACATTGACTGTGGAAGTAGCATTAATAACTTAGAAATGGTACCACTTGAGCAGTCAACCATTGATTGGCCCTCCTAGACAATCTTCCCCGTTCATTTCCTTCAGAAGAAAAACATTCTGACCCCAGTATGCTTTAATTTTAAAGGGAACTTTCTAGAGGTTCTCGAACTTACCGTGCTTGCCTTTCTCCTCATTCCTTGCATCCCACTTTAGCACCACATCATCCACCTAAATTTTGTCCACTTTTGCATTTCTATCATAAATTTTCTTGATTTTCTCCTGCAATTTGGATGTATTCTTGAAAATGTCTTCTCTGGTATGTTGCAAGTGGACCATTTGATTCAACCTTCTCTACATGGGATCTTCTTCACTACCGGCCTCTTGAAGAAGTTTGACTACCAGGGTAGTGAGAGAGGTAGGAAATACTGTATCAACTCCATAAACAAGCTCAAATGGTGACGTACCAATGGATTTCTTCTGACTGACCCGATCTGCCCAAAGTACATTGACCAACCTCTTATGCCAGCTCTTCTTATTTATTTCCAGTAGCTTCTTGATGATGTTGACCAATGATTTATTCGAAGACTCTGCCAATCCATTGCCTTGCGGATGATAGGCAGTTGAGTGACCCAAGATGATGTGATATTTATGACAAATAATATACCATCCTTTTTTATTTGAAAGTTGTTGCGTTATCAGTGATTAGCTTATTCGGGCAACCAAAGCGAGACAAGTTGTTATTTTCAAGGAAAGAAATGATTACCGCATCAGTAGCTTGTTTGGTGGGAATTGCCTCAATCCATTTCGTGAAATAATCTATCGCTGTGAGGATCCATCTATGCTGACCGGAAGAAGCAGGATGAATTTCACCAATGAAATCCAATCCCCATTGCTAGAAAGGGGCACTCGCCTCAATGGGCTTGAGTGGTAGAGGCTGTAACTTCTGCTTTCCTTCGAAAATCTAACACTTATGACAGCGCTTAACCATCTTATACACATCAGCAAACAATGTCAGCCAATAGTACCCTGCTCTTAGATTTTTATTAGCTGCTGACTTCCAAAAAAGGTGACCACCATAGTCTCCTTGGTGGCAGTATTTTATGGCCTTCTTTGCTTCCTTTTCCACCAAAGAATTTAGCAGAACGCCACCGGGATCTTTCCAATACAGTGCAGAATTTAGAATGCAAAACTTGGCAGCCTTCAACTTGAGTGTTCTCACTTTGTTTCTAGTCATGTCGGGTAGTGGTGACAAATTTTTAAGCACATATATGATATATGAATACCACGGATAAAGAGCAAACATTTCAGATACTTGAATTGACAATCCTTCCTCATTCTCATCGGACATAGCAGCGATCAGATTTATTTTCAAGGCGTGCAAGTTTGATTCAGCCATTAACTTCACCAATCCCTGTCCTTTAACCAACTTTGTGGGTTTCATTTCCACATCATATTCCAGCAAGGCTACAATCCACTTGCCTCATCTTCCTTCTGGATCGGTCTGCACTAAAACATCTTTGACAACAGCATTAGGAACATAGGCCAAAATATGAGAATGTAGAATATATACCCAGAAATCTTTCAATGCCTTCACAAGTGCAAGGGCTTGCTTCTCAATGATGTTGTATTTTAAGGCTGCATCTCTTATACCTCTGCTGAAGAATGCAATGGGTCTTTCCTGATCATCTCTTTTCTGCAATAACACAGCTGCCATAGTGTGCTCCGAAGTAAATGAGAACAATATGAAATCCTGAGTGTAGTCTGGGCTGACTAGAACTGGAGCTGAGGAAAGAGCCAATTTGACCAAATTGAAAGATTTTACAGCCTCCTTTATCCATTTCACTTGGCTGTCCTTCTTAAGCATATTTGTCATCTCTCTTAGGTGTTCAACAAGATTAGGTACAAAGCGGCGTAGAAACTTCATTTTACCATCAAACGATTGTATCTCTTTCTTATTCCGGGGCAGATCAATTTGCTGAATTTCTTGCACACGTGCTGGGTCAATATGAATGCCATCTTTTGAGATAATGTGCCCAAGTAGTTTTCCTTCCTCCATGGCGAACAAGCTCTTCTTCGGATTCAGAAACAAGCCATATTTTCTGCACTTTTGAAAGACAATTGTTAGATGGTACATGTGCTCTTCATCAGATTTGGAAAACACCATCAAATCATCCAGGTACACAACCAAAAAGACATCTTTTTCATTTGCAAAAGCCAAGTCCATTGCTTGCTGAAATGTGGCACCTGCGTTCTTCAAACCGAAAGGAATTTTAGCATAATGAAAGGTTCCCCATGGAGTGGTGAACGGTGTCTTGTCTCGGTCATCTTCATGGACAGAAACTTGGTTATATCCAAAATAACCATCAAGTAGTGACATACGAGATGTTCCCACTACTCACTGAAGCATATGGTCCATTTTGGGCAGTGGATAGTTGTCTTTCAATGAAACTTTATTGAGATTTCTAAAATCAATGCATAAGAAAATCTCACCTGTCTTCTTTTGTACGGGCACCAAGTTAGAGATCCAATCCAAAAATCTGATGGGCACAATGATCCCTGATTTGTACATCCTATTTATCTCCTTTTCAATAGATGGCAGCAACTTTGGATTTAGCCTTCTCAGCTTCTGTCTGAATGGTTTTTGATTGGGCTTGATGGGTATAGTGTGTTGAATTATATTGGTATCGTATGTTTTTAAGTCAAAATAGTCCCAAGGAAACACATCTACAAATGAAGACAACAAACTGATATATTTGTCCTTGATCTTTGGTGGTAATGCTTTGGACAATTTTACCAATTTAGGATTAGCAGCTGTTCCAATATTGACCTCTTCCGCACCCTTCTCTATTGGCTGCAATGTTGGCTTGTGGGCTATGTCATCTTGATCGAAGAGTTCTTCTAAAGGTATCAAGCCTTTAGGAATAACGTTATTCTTCAGCTGCAACACATCCATTTCATTGATATGCACCTCATCTGTTCCATTACCTTTACCATTGTCATTTTCCACATCAATTGAGGTCTCTTTGAACTTGCTTTTGTTTTGCAGAAAATAATCAATCTCCTCATCATCTTGGAAAACTTGCCAATATCTCTGATTGTTTGGAACGGTTGGACGATGCTTGACATGGATTTCAAACTTATTGCTGGAGTTCATTGGGATCTTCAAATTACTTGTTGCCTTGGCAAGAGCATCAGCAATACTATTTTGTATATGAGGCACACATGTCAAGGTGTATTCTGAAAATAATTTTAGTATGTCTAGAACTGCATTACGGTAAGCCCGCATCCTAGGATGTTTTGCTTGATATTCGCCTCTGACTTGCTTAATCACCAATTCGAAGTCGCCATATACTAAAATCCTCTTAGCATTCAGCTTTCTTAGAATATTTAGGCCAGCAATCAGAGCTTCATACTTAGCTTCATTATTTGAACACTCAAAAGCCAACTTGTAAGAGCATACCCGCACGTTACTAGGCACTCTGTTCAGGATGGAGAAAGGACTGTGTACCCAAATTCCAATTCTAGCGCCATCATTTCCCACTACTCCATCGAAATCCATGGTCAACAAACCTTCTTCCTCCTCTTGCAAGTGCTGGAAATCTGTTTGTTGTGCCTTTTCTACTTGTTGTCCATTACTTTCAGTTGATTGCCTAACGATGTTCTGATATTCTTGTTCTTCTTTCTTTAGAACTCCTCTGAAATTTTTTGTTATTTTTGGAATATCGTCTGCTTCTACTAACTGACTATCTATATCATTGAAACTATCTGAATACAAAACAAAAGACTCTAAATCTGTATGTACATAATTAATTGGATGATTTATTGGTTTCTCCTTGCTTGTGATCATGTATTTCATTTTTTGTTCCCGATACAATTTCGTCATTTCTCCAAACACCGGAATCATTGCGTAGGAGAAATCTAGCTGTAGCGTCCCTTTCAATTTCACTACCCAAGACTTGGAAAGAAGCATGCCAAACCTGGGAGGAATATATACTACAACAACATCCATCAAAACATTCTTCATTGGGAGCTGATCCAGACTCACAACCAAGTCTTTGATGAGCCCAATACACCTTACTCTGCTGGAATCAAACGAATAGAGATCATGGTATTGCCGGGTGATGTCCAGACCAAGCTTATCCATGATAGCCTTGGGCATGAGATTGTGAGAAGCTCCGGAATCAAACATCGCATTATGTAACACAAAATCATGCAATATTAAACTGAAATAAAAAGGTGGCACATCACTGTCAGAAGACTCACCATTCGATGCTGGCCCAAAAATCATTTCAGGTTGATCATCTTCGACATTCACCATGTCGGACATTGGGTACAAATTCAACATTTTAGGTACTTGTCCTCTATAATTGCCGTTCCTCATTATTTCAGTCAAGGGGATGGATACCTTTAATTTAGAAATCTCACTCTCTAAATTAAAAGCGGGAATCTTTTCTACCTCTTTGACTGGGATTTCCTTCCTTTCCTTTTCTTTCGATGCAACTTGCTGATGTGATTGTTTTGATGATGGTGATTTGCTACTATTCAGATCAACCGCCTCCTTTCCTTTCCTTTATGCAACTGATGAATCATTCTTTGATGCTTCAACATCCTTCCTTTTCTGAATTGGTTTGACTGGCACATCTCTGTTTCTAAATGAATATCGTTGCTGTTGGGCAGACAAAGCATTCATATATCCTCTTTGGTACTCATCTGATTCTTCCTCCAAGATGGTGTCGCTCGCTAGAATGAAATCTACATCTTTGTGTACAGCTGAACTCTTTGCATACTCCTCATCCTCAGTGAGATAAATAGGCAAATCATCTAGAGTAAAGAGGTGATTTTCTTCACCTATTATATTTTCGTCTTCATCTGATTTCAGTCCATGCACAAAATTTTGCTGCAAAGGTGTCTGAACTAGCCGTTGTGCAGTCTGCTCTTGGGCTCACTGATCTCTTTGTCTTATTCTATATTGTGGTTGTTGCTGACCACGAAAGTTAGGATTTCTAACTTGTGGCTCAGGTTTGTCAAGTTTCACCCTTTCAAGCATCTACTCTACCTTCCGAAGTAGCTGATCTACCGAGGAAGACTCTTCTTTTGCGGTGACCTTCTTCTATGCTTTTTCTCTAGCCCTCTTGGTCAGCAGATTTGCTTCAACGCTGATCGCTATCTTTTGCTTGTCTTCCATTGTGGTCAGTTATCTTTCTCTTAATTGATAAGCCATGTTAGCATCAAAACCATCCGGGAACTTCACCATGGCTAGTTCCATAGGTGGCCTTAGATGATCTAGAATTTCATTATAAATTGAATTGAATCTAATGCAATAGTCTTGGACCGAATCACCAGCGTTTCTTTTGATTTGCTCATATTTGGCCAGAATTTGAAGAGGATTCTTTTTCACTTCCTAGCGGTTTAAAAATTTTCTTTGTAGGTCATCCAAGGTAGTGATACGTGCAGTCGACAAACCTCTGAACCATTTCCTCACTTCACCTACAAATAATTCTCATTGCCACATTCTCCGCATCGATCTCATGAAGTTCATAGAAATATGCCATTCTATCCACATGTTGCTGAGCAGTAATGTTGTTAGGAGTGCCATCAAAAAACGGGATTTTGCTTTGATAATCTGCGGGCATATCATCTAAAACTTGAGGTAGAACAAGAGGTGCAAAACAGGCAACCATCACTCTTGGTGGATTTGGCCTCAGAGGTGTTGGAGGAGTGTGTACAGTTTGTAATGGACTAGCAATTGGAGTTTGTAGCTGAGTTATAATGTAGTTATCAATTGACTAGTTAGCTCTTTTCGTCTCCAAGTCTACAAGAATTGTGGATTGTGGACAGTAGAGTCAACTGCCCTTTCGGACTTGGTTTCGAACAACGATAGTTCAAACTGCTCATCAAACTCTAGCTCTTCAAGATACTCAAAAATGTCCAGGTATGAATGGGATTTGAACAGGGGAGATATAGAGCTTTCTTGATGACGAATTCTTGAAATAAAATTGGGATTTTCGTAGATGTGTGGAGGATCTAGATCTAGATTAGCTCTGGTATATCTTCTAGAAGCCAGTGTGCTATTGAGAAAAATCAAAGGACACAAACAACTTACTCAGCCTATCCAATCCTAAAATTATCATCCGGAAGCTTAGAATTATTAAGAAGTAAGGGGATTTGATTTCTTTCGCAGCGGAGTTGCCGCTATGTTAGCACCTAAATCCGCCTTAGGTTGAAGGAAGGCAAAATTCAAGGTAACTACAAACCACGCTCAGTCTGGTAGCTAGCCCTACTAGAACAGGAGAGGGCTCTCCTCGAGTCAAGCTCAGTGAATAAGTGAATGAAATGGTCTGAGAAGACTTACAGTGAAATATTGATCTTAGGCTAGTAAGTAAATATGGATACAAGAAACATTTTTTATGAATGACTTAGTTTCTGGGATGGTATGGGACCAACGGACAGTAATGAACAGAGAATTTAATACAAAGGCATAGATTACTTCGTGAGACAAGATAGGCGGAAAGTCTAGCAATTTACTTTGAAATAACGCGGAATGGAGAGATTGCTTAGGAGAGTGAAAAGGGCATAAGTACATGAATCCTTTTCAACAGAAGAAAGAACACTTAACATGAAATTTTCCCACAGGCAGAGCAATAAAATTGAATTCTACCTTATATAACTTAGAAATTTTCACTGGAAATGAATATGAAATGAACTATGAAACATAAAGAAATACATATGAAACATAAGAGACACATTTTCTACACTCACAACCACATGAATCTCATGAAACAGAGTCACTGCCTTTCATTAAACCTATGTAAAAATGTACAATGAAGAAATAGAGTTTCTTTCCCACAGTCTCCTAGAAATTACAAGCCAACCAACCCTTTGCAAATAGTTTTCATACAATATATAGAATGTGCCATGAGGAGATAGAACGACCAAGGGTTGGGGGGTTTCTCGAATCATTACAAAATGGAGATGGAAAGCCAACCATTAGCTACATGTGCAGCGTTACAAAAATGACAAATGGCTTTGGGTGACTGTTTGCCTTCCTTTGCCACTTGGATAGAAGCCAATCTGGAGTGAAAATGCTTTAGACTTTGCCTTATGTGCTGAAAAAGTGAAGTGTAGATGAGCAGGCCCACTTGGAGAAAGTTGTGAATTGAAATTTCGCGAAACGGAGGTGAATTCGACCTTTTTCCCTATATGCACTGTGCTACTTTGGAGGTTGTTTTGAGGCAGCTGTAGGAGTCCAAAAGGTACCTAAGTGTGCTTGTTAGAAAGCCTGGCCTGTCTACTTTCCAACCCAAGTGGAATTTCTGAATTTGGTGCTCATTTGCCCCTCCAAATCTTCATTCTCTCAAGACTGCTTCTTGTGTGTCAAAATAGGGTCGGAGAGGCCATTTTTTGGGTGTTTTTGACCTCCTAGAGACTCAAATCATGCCCAAATTTCTTGTCCAAGCACCAGTAGTCATGATTTTTCGTGATGAATCCAAAAATGCAAACCATTTGTCATTTGGAGCTCCCAATACTGGCACGGCGCATAGGGTGAAAAAACCTGTGTTGTGACCAAAAAATTTCCATGTGACCAAAATTGCCCCAAATTTCTTGAAATTTGAGCTGGAGGTTCTCTAAGAGGCACTATGCTATGCCACAAAGGCTTCAGCTAGGATTCAAAGCTAATCTTTCTCTTTTTTCCTCTTTTTTCTCTTGGTTTCTCTGCTCAATTTTGCCTTCAAGCTCCTTATTCGAGCCTTTGAACTCATGTTCCATGCCCTGTAATGATAAACCATCCGCCTCAGTATGGTTTTGTCTCTGTCAGCCTTCTCTAGCAATCTCTCAAGGTGTATGTTGATCCGCTCGAGCCAAGACTTACAGTGATTGTTGATCTCTTGCTCCAAGGTAGTGAGCTCGATCCTCCTTTGTTGGGTAGCTTGTTGATTCTCTCAGATGTTTTGCAGCTCCATGATCTCAGCTGGTCCTCAAGCGGCTTGTTCCTTTTGCTCCAAATAACTGATGATCCATTTGGCCCTCTCCAAATTGAGTGAGAAGTCTTGGATCTCCGTGTTCTGCTCCTGAATGGTCATCCTAAGTTTAGCACTCTCCACATCTGCACCATCATCCTGAATGAGGATGAGGTTGGCCTCTTGTTCACCTGATGGCACCTCGTCATGCATGGGCCTCTTGCCCTTGTCCTATACCTATGTATTCAATGCCGTAAGTGAGGTCCCTTCCACCCTGGGTGGAGATAACACTCATTTTGCTGCTGCAAACAAGTTCCTACTGCCTCTCTGATAGTACCTGTGAAGTGCTGAAGAGGTCACGGGAGATGAAGTCCTCCCAAGCAATCCCCTACAATCCCAACTGATGATCCACCAAAATCTGGATAAGGGAGAAGTGATACATGCTGTTAAGCTGCTGCTGAGGGGTCTTATGCTGCATGAAGGTGTTCATCCTCTCTATGTTCCTACATATGAAAAATGGGAGGTTCATCATCCGAACCCTGGCAAAGTGCATGAGCAACCTGATGTGATAGGCATATAGACGAGAGAACCTCCCCTCACAGCTGAAGTATTTCATGATCAATATCATGAGCAAAGCATACTCATATTTCAAATATCTGAATGGGAAGACTCTTGTGAGCTACCTGAAGAATCCACCTTCTTTTTCTTATGCCACTGTTCTCCAACATTTGGTATGCCTGTTGCCACTGAGATAGTTTCAGGTGTCAATGTGAAGGTGACCCCGGCCAAGATAGACTAACCTCCATGTAGATGAAGCACAAAAAGATAGGCCAACTCATGATGAACTCTAACATTAGCCACCCTTTGACAAAATTAAAAACATGATAGGTGCTGGAAGCATGACATGGCAAGAGGGCATGCTTGCAATTCAGTGAGAGTAGTTGGCTTATCCCTAACGTGTTTGCCACTCTTGTGATGTCCCCTGGGAGCATGTTCTTCCGAGGATGAGTCACTTTGTGTCTCCATCTCATACTATGATGAATGCTCTCATGCCATGACTTTTGTGTGTACTGTACTTAGGCTGCCCTTTGATGATGGTGTGAATTTGGGTGCTTTTGTGATATCTGGCACCAAGGGGAACAATGAAAAAAGGGAGTATTAGGAGGGGAGTAATATGATGGGAATAGGGGTTATGGGGAGAAGTTTTTTAAGGGATATGTAGGGGGTTTTGGTATTTGATAGGGTAGGGTTTTGGGGTTTTGATAAGGTAGGGTTTTTGGGTGTTATGTGGACCAAAGAGTGGAGGGATAGGGGATAGGGTTTGGTAGTGTTTTAGGGTAGGGATAATAGGAAAAATAAGAAAGGGAGGATAGGGAAAAATGGTAGGAGAGGGAAAAATGGTAGGAAAACAAAGCCTTGGCATCAACACCACAATTATGCAACCCTAGCCACCATAGTTTTGATTTATTTTGAATGGTTGGTTTTATGAGTTTTATGGCAAAGAAACATAGCCAAGAACCACCATATCATCCCTAAAATTTGATGAGCAAGCTGTGATATAGAGCCTACCTGCCAATTTGATGGGTATCACAAGCAATTTGAGGTGATTTGGCACAATGTTAGCCCTTTGTGGGTGTGCGCCTGTGCCAAACCCAGTGCGCCACGCTGGTTGAAAACTTGCACTGTGGGGTGGCTCTATGTGCGTCGTGCCCTGTGTGTGTGCCGTGCCCCTTTGTGTATGCGCCACGCCCTGAAAAACTGCCTCCAAATTCACTCCAAACATGCACTATGCACTCTCAAACACTTTGCAATGTTTCCCTATGCACTTGATTTGCACAATGACTTTGATTTTGGTGGAAACTTGTATATAAAGGCTTTGAAGTCATGGGTTTAATTTTTTCCTCTTCAAAAACCCATTTTTCTAATGTTATGTTTTGACACTTTTTCACTGACTTAAAGCAACACTGAATTTCACTTTTCTCTTTGAAATTTTAGCTCAAATGATGAAATTTTTAGCACTCCTTGCAGGGATTGCACAATAGAACATTTGGCCATGGAAACCATGACTGCATCTGAAGAAATCAACTGATGACTTTTTTGAAAATTTTATCACCAATGACACTGTTTGAATTTTCTTCAAAATAGAGTTTTGAAGAAGAGTCGAAGTCTATCCACATGACAATGAAACTCTCTAAATCATAATTTTGTAAGGGCCTCACTCTGGCCTGCATGGCTTTATTGGATATGTTTAAAGACCAAATTGATTAATCCCTAGACCTAATGATCGAAAATGACTTTTGTCCATTAAAGGACCAGACCTTGACTATCATGAACTTTGCTGATCCTTGACAAAAGACCTAAGCCATCAGGAGCCAAACATGAGGGGAAATGACTAGCATGACCTTTTCCGTCAGATTATGGCATGCACTTAGCGGAATGCAGCTGGGTGAATGGAGCGGGACACTAAAACAAATGAAATGCATAAAGAGTTTTGATCTCTGACAAATGACTGACCAGGCCGACTCTAACAGGAGGCATATGTGAACAATTCCCCTTCTTCTCTCTAAGTTCTTAGAGTTGTATGGGTTGATGTGGTGTGGATCCCTAGCTTGTCCTAGTCCCTCATGCCCATCCAAATGATACAAGTGATAGGTTTTCCTTTCGGGTGAAAGGTGGGTTGGTAATTTAGTTATTTTTCTGGGTTTGCCTAAATAATGGCCTTGGGTCATTTGTAGGGTGGTCGGTTTCATCCTCACTTGGTAGCACATGAGAGGTAATGTTGCCCATGCTCGTCCTGGGAGGCATATGTGAACAGTTCCTCTTCTAGCCTCTAAGTTCTTGGAGTTGTATGGGTTTTTGTGGTGTGGCTCCCTGGTCCCTCATGCCCATCCAAATGATACGAGTGATAGGTTTTTTTTTCATGTGAAAGGTGGGTTGGTAATTGAGTTGTTTTTTCGGGTTTGCCTGAACCATGGCCTTGGGTCATTTGTAGGGTGGCTGATTTTCAGCTTCTCTACATCCCCACTCAGTAGCATGTGAGCGGTAATGTTGGCCATGCTCGTCCACGGAGGCATATCTAAAAAATTCTCCTTCTACTATCTAATTTATTGGAGTTGTATGGGTTGCTGTGGTGTGGCTCCCTGGCTCATCCTAGTCCCTCGTGCCTATCCAAATGATACAAGTGATAGGTTTTATTTTCATGTGAAAGGGGGTTGGTAATTGAGTTTTTTTTTTTTAAGTTTGTTTGAATAATGGTCTTGGGTCATTTATAGGGTGGCTAATTTTCATCTTCTCTCCATCCCCCTCAGAAGCACATGAGCAATAATGTTGGCCATGCTCATCCCTATCCCTCGTTCACATCTGAATGATAGAAGTGATCATTTTTCTCGATGCTCCTTTGTGCCTTCATTGTTGTGGTCCCAGATGGAAGTCCCAAAACTCCATCACGCCTATGTCACTATTGTACCCTTCAGTTGTTGAAAATAGAAACTTTTGGTTGGGCTGGGCAGCCATGTGTGGCTCCATTGAAATTGGCTCCTCCTTATGTTGTTCACCTTGTCCCTATTTGGCGGGGAGGGGTTTGCTTTTCGTGTGAAGGATGGGTTGTTAATTGAGTTGGTTTTTCGGGTTTGCTTGAAGAATGGCCTTGGCTTATTTGTAGGGTGCCTTATTTTCATCTTCTCTCCATACCCACTCGGTAGCACATGAGCAGTAATGTTGGCAATGCTTGTCCCAGGAGGCATATGTGAACAATTACCCTTCTGCTCTAAGTTCTCAAAGTTGTATGGGTTGTTGTGGTGTGGCTCCCTATGACAGCTAGCCTCTTCATTGTTTGGCTATGTATGGTGTCAGTTTCTTGTTCTTGTACTCTTTCTGTGTTGGCATTTTCAACTGAGATGCATACATTTAAGAGGTTGTGTGATGTGAGGAGATGTTCTCCTTAATGTAAAGTTAAGGGTTGGCATTCCTTTCAAAGTGCACATCATTTATGGTTGTGTTGGCTTTGAGGTTTTGATAGATGTGGTGGCTCATATGTTTGATCGAGTGGTCAACTTTTTCCTTACATCTCACATGCATGGTAGACTTTTGCAGCTGGAAATGTTAGGTCAAAACGTTTATGAGTATTTGATATTTCATTTTTGTATGTGATCATGGTCCAGTGGGGAGGAGGCTTGCTACATCAATGGTGGGGGCTATCTGGAAGATGGATTTCAAGGTGGAACACTTCTACCTCCCTCCTCTGCATGGAGGTGGCCATAGGTGAAAAGTATTCATTGTCCAGTTGGTAGAGTTGTGGGAAATCTCCTAGGTTTCCTATACGTAGGGTGGGTGGGGTGTGGAGCTGCCCAATCCATCCTCTTGTTTTGATATGTTATTATATTGTGTAGTGAGCCTCTTGATTTACATTTAATTTCTTTCTTTTCCTTCACATTGTGGTTGTTGTAGGCAATCAAGTGATCGAGGTCCACTATTGCTACTAACCAGGTGGACTCCTAGGTAGCCTCAGTGCGGGGTGGGGAGGGTCGGGGGGAATTTATAAGAGAGCATGTGGGCTCAGTTGGTCTTGTTTTATTTCCTTCCTTTTCCTTTGCAATAAGGCTACCATAGGTGATCATGCGATCAAGGTCCATTGCTGTTGTTTTCTGGGTGGACTCCTAGGTGGCCTCTGTGTAGGGAGGGGAGGGTTTGGGGGGCATTTATTAAGGAGTTTGCGGGCTTGGTTTGTCTTGTATTATTTCCTTCCATTACATTTGCATCGAGGCTAACGCAAGCAATCATCCGATCAAGGTCCACTGTTGTTGTTGTCTGGGTGGACTCCTAGGTGGCATTGGTGTAGGGTGGGGAGGTTTGTGTATGTTGAGGAGGTAAATCCCCTCTGGGGACAGAGGCGATCCCTACTAGCCCAGACCGGGTCTAGCAAAAATCATCAAACGCTATAGCGCAAGTTCCTAATTACAAATTAACAGACCAGTGATGAAGGCCTACCTGGATTCCAACGTTGGTGCTTGTAGAAGAGGTGGTGCTCCCGTTCCTTTGCTCCGACAGATCACAATCCTCACGATCTCCATGAATGGACACCTGCACATACAAGAAACGACACAAACACAAGCATAAAATCCAGCATATGCAACCATATATCAGTCAGAAAGGATATAACTCATCCTCATCACAAATAACAATAAGAGTGGAACCATAACCAATAGTTGTTCATTAATAATTCATCAAAGAAGAATACAACCAAAGTTCTAACACTAGATTCTCCTTTGGCTGGGTAGTCAGCAGCACATGTCTTGCAAAGCTTGTTGGGAGTAAGGACAAGCCTCTCTCTTTGGTTCTTGGACAAGAATCTCCTTACTTAGATTTGGCCTTATGGGAATTAAGAAGGCTCTTGCAGCATGAAGCTCTTGGAAACTTGACAATTCTAAATCTCTGGAACTAGCTTGCCAAGGAAAATGGACAAGATTTTACAGATGGAGAAAGGGGAGTTGGTATCATCCACAATAATCATGGGATTGGCCATATCATCAAGGAAGCTTCCATGAGAGGTGGCAAACCACTTCTTCCTCTCTATGGAAATCCGTAGCCAAACCACCCAACTCAAGATAGATAGTTGTCCCGGAATTTGTTAGGATGAAACTTCCGCCATTTGTTTGTTAAAAAAAAACTCTGATTATGGTTGGTGTGGGTGTGAATCTATGAAAGAGCGCCAATTGGCGTGCCCTCTTTGGAGGATTTCCCCCCTTGGCATGAGGGTTGTACTACGGAACCACGCCAATGGAAAAAGAGCTATTTTTAGGGGTTTTTAGCAGGAGATGTCTTCAGGGCAAATAAAGCTCATGTTTAGAGGAATGTAATGCAAGTGTTTGTAGGCCATGTCACTTCTCATAGGCCTTGGAATGAGTCCTCCAAGATGTGGAAGAGGGGTAGCAGGGATGGTGACAAATTGTTGTGTAATAGATGCCCCCTAAAGCATGAGGCCCGAGAGAGAGAGGGGTGAAATGCTTTACGAGAACATGTTCAATCGAAAACACTACCGCCGGAAAACCCGCGTGGAGAAGTACAACTGATATCTCAAATACATGATATATGTGGTATGGGTGTAGCCATCCATAGCAGAGTACACAAGAATCTAGATCCAAGGTGTGGACGCAGCCATCCAGTGAGGACCGATAAATAGACTCAGGCATGGTCACAGCCATCCAGTGAATGAGTCATGTAATAATCATAATATTCCACAAAATCGCAGCCTAGATCCCAACAAACAAAACCCAGGGTCTTGCGCTCCATCTCGATCTGAACAAATTACAAGTTCAAGCATGCGAATATAGGAGGCGAAGTCGAACATGCAGGAACATTGTCTGATTACCAGCCAATGATGAAAACTGTTAACAGATGCGAGCGGTACCACCAATAATGACAATGACCCTCAAGGTACTATAGGTACAATCTACGGCATGTGAATCAGTAATCCAGTGTCAAACAACCATAGAATCATTCGATCGGAGGCCAATGATGAAAACCTCGCGTCGAACACGAAGAACCTTCCATTGAGGCATGCAGGCTCCAAGGCACCAGAAGGGAGTCTCTAGATCAACTTCCTGGATAATGAGCTGAAGTCGACAAGAAGCGACCTTGATCGAAGGTGGGCCATAGTGTTTCCCACATCATCAACGCGAGACAGAGGAAGATAATGTTTCTGTGAATAAGGATTATATGTGTTATCAGAGGGAGGTTGATATTTCGCAAAGGTCAACTTCTCTTGAACATATCGGTGGCACAACAGTGGACTTGGAAGTATTTGACATCAATTGAACAGAGGTCATGGTGACAAGTCAAAGAGCAGATGAGAGGTCAAACAGGATCACCCAAACCCATGGAGGCAAGTGAAAAATGCGATGAGATATCCCCACCCAGACACGAATGCAGACAAGTTCCATGTTCAAGAGCGACATACTGTCAACATGACAATGATTCTGGTTCCATTTTCCCCACCATTTCTGGCGAGTACCCTAGTTATTTTTATTAACAAGCTTGACGGGGATAGCATATGCTTGGAAAGCGTCATTTCGACGGAATCCAATGTCATCAAGTTTTAACAAGTCTGACAAAGGAAGAACTCGACACCTTTTCATGTTTAGAGATTTTGAAAAGACAGTATAAAAGTAAACTCCAGGGGTGTCACTTTTCGTAAAGTTGTGTCTCTCGAGCCCGAAAAAGTATAAAACAATGATCGAAAGAACCGCCCGATCATTACGATCGAGGAGTACTTTTCATGATTAGTGACTTCGACCTGAAAAAGTAAAAAAACGACTGAAATCACATCGTTTCGTAAATGTTAACGAGCATGAAACGACAAGGGTCTGACGATCTTTTCTTCTTTACATGGTCAGAAAAGAGCTTAAAGGCAACCACCTCTTATTTACGTTTAACGAGTCAAGAGGAATAACTTGGCAATCTTTTCATCTTTAAACGGTCAGAAAAGAGATGAAAGAATACCTCCATTTTTATTCTCTTTAACAAGTCAAAAAAGGGAAAAAATACTTGGCAATATTTTCATATTTTATGAGTCAGAAAAGAGCTTAAAGGTGACTCGTCCCAGAGGAACAAGTGGTATAAAGGGTAGCAACTGGTTCTGGCAATGGTGGAACTGCTCAAAACATGTAATGGTCAAGAGGCTGGCTAACAAAACCACTCTTAACTGCGGTCCCTCAGGAAAGGAAAACAAGCAAGTGAAAGCATATGATCAGCCAAAGATATGGTGGCGATGGGAAAAAAACAACCAAGGCTCATCTAACAGAATTTAGCAGATAAAGACATCAATCACGAGATGTAAAATGGGTATGGGTTCATTTTTACACAAGCTTGAACCATGGAGAACTCTGCTTGGATTCGGTTTCATGTTTACACAAGCTTGAAACGAAAAACTATGCTTGTTATAAGTTCGCATGCCCCTAGCATAATGATGCAAAATGTGGTACATGCCCCCCAAGCTTCATTGCACTCAACAAAGTGGATGGAATGAAGGTTCACTTTCGAGATCTTGGAAAGACTCAACTTGTATTTTACGAGATCTTAATCAAAAGAATCGATTTGGAAAGGGAGTTGTTTCATTTTTTAATGAGGTTGACACAGTAAAATAACTATCCTCATAACCCTTGTTTCATTTTTTAATGAGCTTGACACAAGATCAGGAACTATGCTCGACCAGACCTAGTTTCATTTTTTAAGGAGCTTGACATAGGAAAGTGAACTATGATCCGAACGAACTTCATCATAATGAACAGGAAGCTGTTGCTTCCAAGAGTGCCACTCCTGGTGGAAGAATCACATCTTGGAAGTCAAGACCCAATGCCCCCATGACACTATGCACGATGGCGACATCACTGGATATAGGCACGGGATAAGTAGCCACGTAGTTGACCTACAGCGGGGCAGATACAACCGGTGGATAAAAACCAGGAGGGGATGACAACTGCGTAGGAGGCACCGGGGGAATAAAGAATGATAATTGATCTATAATCACGATCCTTCCGTCATGTGGAAAGAAAACCACACAGAAAAGTCAAGAGACATGGGCCCCCATGGCATAAACATAGTCATGACCAAGGAGAAGACTAAAATCTAAAGCACCTTGGGTAACCAGTACGTCTACATAGATAGTTTTGTCTACCAAAGTAATAGGGAAATTCAGAAGGATCCCTAATGGTTGACTGGTTCCTCCATCAAGCGCCATCAGATTCTATACGACCAGCACAAGCTGTGGGAGCCCAAAGCTTGCCAAGTAGTAGAAGGCATAAGACTGACAGATGCACCCTCATCCAAGACAGTTTCAGGTACTGCCTTATCATAGGCATGTACTATAATCTGGAAAGGAACATGGGATGGAAGGCGGAAGGCGGTCAAATGACTCCAGTCGAAGGAAACGACTGAATTACTTGGTGGGGGAATCGTATGATTGTCCCCCTGCTCTATAGGTGCCGAAGAAGGACTCTCTGGATCAGCTGGGATACGAGGGTCGTTTTCGGACTTAGGAGAATCTGATGAGACGAGAAGAACATGAGCATGACACTCTTCCAAAACAGAGTGGTCCAAGTTGCCACTCTATCCGACCAATGGTTGGTCTCGAACAGGCTTAGCACAACCAGGTTCAGAAAGAGGAGGATGGACAAGAGAAGGATCTAAATCAATCTCTTTGTCGACAGGGAGAGGATCTGAAGAGAACCTCTGATAACCAATGGGGAGTTGGGGTAAATAAGTTGTAAGACTTTCCAAAACAGTGAAAGCTTTATCCATGAGCAGACAAAGGTGAAGGAGATGGTTGCCTTCACATAGCCTACAGGGGAATCGAATCTTCCCTTCCTTCTTACCATTGCTAGTTGATAGGTAGCATCACCATGAGCTTCAGAGGATGATGAGGGATGAGAGAGATCATGAGACCATACTTCTAAGAGGAGTCGCCAAATTGTTGAGGAGGTAAATCCCCTCTGCGGATAGAGGTAATCCCTACTAGCCTAGACCGGGTCTAGCAACAATCATCAAACGCTATAGTGCAAGTTTCTAATTTCAAATTAATAGACCAGTGATGAAGGCCTACCTGGATTCCAATGCTAGTGCTTGTAGAAGAGGTGGTGCTCCCATTCCTTTGCTCTGGCAGATCACAATCCTCACGATCTCCATGAATGGACACCTGCAAATACAAGAAATGACACAAACACAAGTATAAAATCCAGCATATGCAACCATATATCATTCAGAAAGGATATAACTCATCATCATCACAAATAACAATAAGAGTGGAACCGTAACTAATAGTCGTTCATTAATAATTCATCAAAGAAGAATACAACCAAAGTTATGATGCTAGATTATCCTTTGGCTGGGTAGTCAACAACACATGTCTTGCAAAGCTTGTTGGGAGTATGAACAAGCCTCTCTCTTTGGTTCTTGGACAAGAATCTCTTTACTTGGATTTGGCCTTATGGGAATTAAGAAGGCTCTTGCAGCATGAAGCTCTTGGAAACTTGACAATTCTAAATCTCTGGAACTAGCTTCCCAAGGAAAATGGACAAACTTTTATAGATGGAGGAAGGGGAGTTGGGATCATCCACAATAATCATGGGATTGGCCATATCATCAAGGAAGCTTCCATGAGAGGTGGAAAACCACTTCCTCTCTATGGAAATCCATAGCCAAACCACCCAACTCAAGATAGATAGTAGTCCAGTAATTTGTTAGGACGAAACTTCCACCGTTTGTTTGTTAAAAAATAACTCTGGTTATGGTTGACATAGGTGCGACTCTATGATAGAGCGTCAATTGGCACGCCCTCTTTAGAGGATTTCCCCCCTTGGCGCGAGGGTTGTATTATGGAACCGCGCCAATGGAAAAAGATCTATTTTTAGGGGTTTTTAGCAGGAGATGTCTTCAGGGCAAATAAAGCTCATGTTTAGAGGAATGTAATGCAAGTGTTTGCAGGCTATGTCAGTTCTCATAGGTCCTGGGATGAGTCTTTCAAGATGTAGGAGAGGGGTAGAGGGATGGTGAAAAATTGTTGTGTAATAGTGTGGCTTCTCTATGATAGGATTTGCGGTTGGTCATCCTCTTTTTATTTCCTTCATTTTCCTCCGCATTGAGGCTATTGTAGGAGATCGAGAGATCGAGGTCCACCATTGTTGTTATCTCGGTGGACTCCTAAATGGCCTTGGTGCAGGGCGGGGAGGGTTGGGGCTCATTTATGGTATAGGTTGTGTGGTTGGTCATCCTCCATTTATCGCCTTTGCATCGAGGTTTCTCTAGGTGAACGAGAGATCAAGGTAGACAGTTGCTATTGTCTAGGTTGACTCTTAAGTGGCCTTGATGTGGGGCATGAAGGTTTTTGGGGGAATTTCTAAGGGAGTGGGCAAGAGATCACTCATTTTTTTGTTGTTTGGGGTGTGGTTGCAAACTCCAAAGTGTCCTTGATGCATTTTGACTTTGTAGGTCTACCCATTGTTTTTCCAAGTCCTTGGCATGTTGTGTGTGTTTCCTTCTTGGGATGCGAGAGGTGCAAGATGTAAAATTTTTACATGATATTTTGATATCTCTTTCACTTGATGGGTGTTCAAGTTAGCTCTTAGTAAGAGCACCCATAATGCCTTTCATGTGGGAGGGTGCTATATGGTTGATCCTGCCAGTAGTCCTATGCTTGTCTCAAATATTAAGCCATGCATGTCTAAGTATGAACTAATTCAGACTATGAAACTATGCATGGCTCATTAAATTAGTTATAGTTTTTTTGATGGTATGATATTACTCAGATAACCATATTAATTCTAGAGCTAATACGTGCAACAAGTCTCAACTCTTTGGAAGGTATGCATTTTCTAGATAAAATGTTAGCACAGGCTTGCCCTCTTCTCTAGTGAATCATGATAACTCAACAGATCTCATAGCCATTGTGTTGGCGATGATTCATTCAAATTTCTATCCTATCAACTTTTGATGGTAGGATAGAGGCCTATGATGGTGGTGACGACTTACAAAGAATTAGGGTTTGATTCCAGAGAGGCAACCTGAGAAATAGCTACCACATCCAAGGAAGGAAACATGCTTACAAATTACCCAATCCTGATATAGGGAGGTAGTGACAATAAATAACAATATTGGGCTTATCGAGTCTGATAATTGGAATGAGTACAATCTAAATCCCGTAACAAGGATCCATTGGAGGGAAATTCTGGTGCCATTAGCCACGGTAATTCCAGCTCCAATAGCGTATATTTAAGTTGTTGTAGTTAAAAATCTCATAGTTGGATCTTGGGTCGTAAAGGTCTGTCCACCTACTCGGTGTGCACTTTCCCTTTCATCCCTTGTGGCGGAGGTATGCTCTTGGCCTTAATTCACTGTGTTACAGCTTTGGTATTGTTACTTTGAAAACATTAGAGTGCTCAAACCAAGCTTATGCTTTAAATAAATTAGCATGGAATAACATGATAGGAGTCTAGTCCTATTGTGTTGGCCTTCAGGACCGGAGTAATGATTAGCAAGGATTGTCAAAGAATTCGTATTTCATTGTTAGAAGTGAAATTCTTGGATTTATGAAAGATGGAACACTGTGAAATAATTTGCCAATGATGTTTTCATTAATCAAGAATGAAAGTTGGGGGATTAAAGAAGATCATATACCATCCTAGTCTCAACCATAAACGATGTCGACCAGGGATCGGTGGATGTTTTTCTAAGGAGTCTGCTAGCACCTTTTGAGAAATTAGAGTGTTTGGGTTCCGAGGGGGAGTATGGTCACAAGGATAAAACTTAAATGAATTGATGAATGGGAACCACCAAGAGTGGATCCTCTAGATTAATTTGACTCAACACGGGGAAACTTACTAGGTCCAAACATAGTAAGGATTGACAGATTGAGAGATCTTTCTTGATTCTATGGGTGGTGGTGCATGGTCATTCTTGGTTGGTGGATCGATTTGTCTAGTTAATTCCAATAACGAATGAGACCTGAGCCCGCTAACTAGCTACGCAGAGGTTCCCCTTCACGATCAACTTCTTAGAGGGACTATGGCCATTTAGGCCATGGAATTTTTAGGCAATAACAGGTTTGTGATGCCGTTAGGTGTTCTGAGTTGCATGTGCTCTAAAATGATGTAGCCAACGAGTTTTTCTTCATGGTTCGAGAGGATTTGGAAGTCTTCTCAAATTTCATCATGATGGTGATAGACCATTGTAATTATTGGTCTTCAACGAGGAATTCCGAGTAAGAACATGTCATCAACTCGTGTTGACTACGTCGATGCCCTTTGTACACACCGCCCATCACTCCTACCAATTGAATGATTTGGTGAAGTGTTCGGATTGAATCAATGATGGTGGTTCTCCACCATTGAGATTGTGAGAAGTTCATTGAACCTTATCATATAGAGGAAGGAGAAGTCGTAACAAGGCTATCATAGGTGAACCTTTGGTAGGATCATTGATAGTAGGGGTTTTATTTTTTGGTTCGGGTTGGGTGGGTTTTGATTACAATGTGGGCTCGTGTTGTGTGTCTCTAGGGAAGTGTGCTTGGTGTTTGGCGGGAACATTGTTGGTTGCTTGTTTTGAGGTCACACTTGTTTGTTCGTGTGTGATTGCAAGCCATGCTTTTTCTTTTCACACCCATCCTTTTTTTTCTTTACCTCAATGTGTTTATGTAGGGGGTTCAAAAGCTTATTTCTTGGGACCCCTCTTTGACGATCTATTCAACAGGGCATGGTTGCTGTAGTTGAGGTGTTGGGAAATACAATGGATAAATTTAGACTCATTCGTAGTGGAGGTGCTTGGTCGTTTGTTCATTCAAAGGCATGGGCCAAGGGTGCATGCCTCCATAGTTGGTTCTCTCGAAAAGGTGGCGGTGGTTTATGTGTTGCTTGGGTGAGCTTTTTTGTGAGTGGTTGGGTCAAGGGAGTGGTTGCGGGCATGCTTGGTACCTCAAACCTTCCGTGAAGGGAAATATTTGAGGTGGGGTCAATATGGGATGGATGAATTTTGGTTCAACCCATTAGGTTGGCCACCATATTCCTCCCAATTGTTCCTCGATATGCATTCACGGAAGGGTTGGTATCCAGGTAATGAAAAACCCCTCCCTCGATCTGAGCTCCATTAAGATCACAGTTTTCCCTACAAATGGGCATGAGTGTGGTGAAGTAAAATTATAAGTGTAGACACAAACAAATTCCTCTAGCTTGATAATGGGTCTAGCAACAATAGGTACATTCTATGGAAGATTTCCTTAGGTTAGAACCAATTAAGAGGGCCTACCTCTTAGTATGCTTATCCCATTTGATGATGTCCTTGCTTGCTTCCTCCATCTATATCTCACTTCCTTCTTCAAACAAATGAAACAAGCAAACAACAACAAAAAACAAATGTGATAATAAAAAAATTATAATTCAACCTACTTAACAAGTAAAGAAGCATTAATCCATGAATATGTAAGATGAAAAATCATGTAGGAAATCAATTGATAGTTTCATATATTAATATCAAAGAGAGATTACAATAATTGTCTTGACATTGCAGTTCTCCCCTGTCAAGACCAGGTTTCCACACACCTCTACTAGCATTCCATGATGGCCTCAATCCACAATAGTTTTAAGTCTCTTCCCTTTAGGCTTCACTCCAAACCAAATCACACTTCTCCCTCACACAACTAGCTAGATACAACTAGGAATAACTTGTTGTTTACTCTAAACCAAAATAGCAATGGCACACCAACGTTAACACTAGCTTGTGCTAGGGAGGAAGGGAGGTTTATATAGTATGAATGGATGGGAGATGGATCCTCTTCTCATGGGAGAATGGATCCTCCTCTATCCCGATAATGGGTCTCACCACAATAGATACATTCTATGGAATATTTCCTTAGGTTAGAGCCAATTAAGAGGGCCTACCTCTTAGTATGCTTATCCTATTTGATGATGTCCTTGCTTTCTTGCTCCAGCTATCTCTCGCTTCCTTTGTCAAACACCTGAAAAAAGTAAACAATAGCAAACAATAACTTTGATAATAGACAAATTGTAATTCAACCTACTTAAAAATTCAAGAAACATTAAACCATGAATATGTAAGATGACAAATTATGTAGGAAATTAATCCATAGATGTTTATATTAATACCAAAGAGAGATTACAACCATTGCCTTGATGTTGTAGTTCTCCCCTGACAAGACCAGGTTCCCACACACTTCTGCTAGCATTTCATGATGGCCTCAATCCATAATGGTTTTAAGGCTCTTCCCTTTAGGCTTCACTCCAAAACAAATCACACTTCTCCCTCACACAAATAGATGGCTACAATAGGGAATAGCTTTATGTTTACTCCAAACCAAAATAGTACTAGCACACCAACATTAACACTAGCTTGTGCTCGGGAAGAAGGGAGGTTTATATAGGATGAATGGTTGGGAGATGGATCCTGTTCTCTGGGTAGAAGGGCTTATCCCTTGAGTTAATTCCATGATTATAAGGGAAAGGATCCCAAACTGACATCCTCGACTCCATCCAACCAAACCATTTACCAGACTTCCATTACGAAGCTTCTAGAGATAGAAGCTTCGACTCCTAATTTAAAAAACTTTCCATAACAGGACCGACATGAGTGGAACACAGCTCATTCACTCCAGTAGGCACTATGGATAGTGTTAATCTCTACACATCGGCATGGGGGAGAAAATGGTCATTAATGTCGGTCTTGTAAATTGGGCAAAATAGGAGTTTCGAGAGAAATGGTAGAAAAGGGAATTGATCTGCTCATGAAGAGGGACACAATGGGAATTTCTTCATGAAGGAAAAGCATGTGGGGTTCACTGTGGAGGTCCTCCAAGATGAAGGTACAGGAAATACAGGGACAATGAAAAAATGTTGTGTAATGGATGCCCCCTAAAGCATGAAGGTAGAGCTAGAGTGAGGGATGAAATGCTTTATTAATCAGTGCAGGGAACCATAGTTTGTCATCAGAAAACCTGCAATCAAGTACATATACATATACATAACTGAGAACTCTATCAAATGATACATGAATCATGGTATGGATACAACCATTGAGAGAATGATCATGAAATTGGATCTTGGTATGGTTGCAACCATTTGTAAAAGAGGATCATAATGAAACTGAGGTATGGTTGCAGGCATCCAATAATGAGAAGGATCACATATGATTACTTATGGTATGGTCGCAACCATCCATCTAAAAGAGACATGTATATCGTCACAACCATGTCACATCACTTCGCAACTTGGACTCTTGTGATCTGAGCCCAGGGTCTTGTGCTCCAACATGACCCGATCAAAGTAAAAATTCTAACATGTGAATAGATGTGTTGAAGTCGAACATGCTAGAAAGTCGATTGATTACCAGTTCGTGACGTAAAATGTTAACAAGCGCAAGAGAAACTGCCAATATTGACAATGGTCCTCAAGGTACTATTAGCACAATCCATGGAATGTGAATAGAGGAGTTGAAGTCGAACACCTGTGAAATCACTTGATCGAAAAACAAAGGTGTGAACTTCTCATCGAGTGCAAAGAAATTGCCATTAGGGCATGTAAGCTCTAAGGTACTGGAAGGGAGTCTCTCGGTCAACTTCCTGGATAATGAGTTGAAGTTGACGAAAAGTGATCATGTCAAAGGAGGGCCATAATGTTTCCCATATCACCGAAACGAGATGAAAGGATGAAAAATGATTTTGGATGATACAGAGAATCACAAGTAAGTGTAATTGCAGAAGGAAAACTCTTGAAGATAACAACGACACAATTGGAAGTTTGGCATCTTTTGGATCCATGTGATTGGTGGTCATGATGACATGACAGAGATCAAGTGGAAAGAAAAAATGAATGGCCCAAACCCAGGGAGGTAAATGATATAAAGGAGGATATCCCAATTCGACACGAGGCAAAGAGTGTCATGTTCAAGAGTGAGTTGCTGACACAACTGATATATTACCAAATTTCCCCCCACCATTTCTGGTAGGTACCCAATTATTTTATAATCAAAATCTTGAAGGGGATAGCATATGCTTGCACTGTAAGTTCATCTTTCATATGAATCCGACCTAGTAAGATTAACAAGCCCTAGGAAGAAGAAGCTCATGTTCATCATGGTGACGAATCCAATGTCATTTAATAGTTTAATGAGTCTGAAAAAGGTGTAACTTGGTATTTTTTTCATGTTTAGAGAGTTTGAAAAAGACACATAAAAGAAAACTCCACATGGTACCTTTTCGTACATTTGTGTCTCTCGAGCCCGGAAAGGTAGAAAACAATACTTGAGAGAACTGCTTGACCATTTCAGTCAAGGAGTAATTTTTTCGTAAATAGTGCCTCTCAGGCCAAAAAAGGGGTAAATTTATACTAGGCACATGAAATTTCACATCCATTAACGAGTTCAAAATGACAAGGGCTCAAACATCTTTTCTCTTTTAAAGGGTCAGAAAGAGCTGAAAGCAGACCCCCCATTTTATTTTCTTTTACGAGTGAAAAGGGAAAAACACTCGGAAATATTTTCATATGAGTTTAAAGAGTTGAGAAAAGAGCTAAAACGTGACTCATCATCATCGTTGAACATCCAACACTTGTCACTACACAAAAAGGTAAAGTGTATTATCTAGTTCTTGAGGAAAAATAGGTTAAAATATTTACAAAACCATGATATTTTCATGAAAAAATGAAAAAAAAGGAGAAAAGTCAATATATTTTTACTATTTACCATTTTACATTGTTGTGAAAACCTTTTACTCACATTTTCCCTAATTTTTCCAGAGCAGATTGTGGGAGATCTGGGACGTCAATCGCCAAGCCACTAGTTCCAAGTAAAATCCAAAGCCTTGAGCTCCATTTTCATGTCCTTTATTTCTATTTTTAACCATTTTTTTAGTTTTTTGAGAGGGCTTTGTAAAAAATTTTTCACCCTCGGTCGTCATGACTTCCGAGCACATAATAATTCTAGCCGAGGGTGATTAACAAAGCCAACCATGCTATTTGGTGCAACTATTTGTAAAATAGCTGCGCCAGCGCTGTGAATAGGGAAAACCCCTATTTCCTCAAAAGTCACCATTTAAACTCAGATTTTATGGGCCAAACATGAATGTTGACTCAAATTAATGGATTTTGCAGGAAAGAATCACTAAAAATGGTGGACTGGAAAGAACATGAACATGAGGGTGTTGAAACCCAGGAAATGAATGACCCAAATTGCCCGGAAGCTTTGAGAGCTTGTGGGCTCTTCAAATTGTTTCTCACGTCAGTGATGTGAGCCCAGCCCAAGTTGCTTCAGTAATTGATTAGTCTTTGGGACATTAAGTGGGAGATATTTTTCATTGGCAACCAGGAGCTGGAGTTGGAAACTTCAGATATATACTTAATCATTGGACTATCTCGCAGAGGGGAACCAGTGAACTTGTATAGGTCATGACCGATTAGGGAAAGAATATCTTCATTTCTTTCTGAACACTTTCCTGAGGCCCTAAAATCCAAAAGTGGGAAGATAGAGATTTCCAGTGTTTAGGATCTGACACTGCGATTCATTCTGTTGACCATTGAAAGAGTGGCAGGGTCCCAGGCAAAACATGTGACCAACAAGTTGAAGTTCCTTTATTCTATCTGTTGTACAACTCCTACAATCTTCGACTGGGAAGAGGCCATGAAGACCAACATAAAATTCCAGCTGTCCAAAGCTAAGGCGGGGAATCTAAAGCAATTTTTCTTTAGATCAGTGCGTGTGACCTTCTTCTTGAAATGAGTAGCACGGTTCTAGTATCAGATGGCTAAGCTAGATCCTCCTATGCCATGCAACCTGCGGATGGCCCACTGTAGTTGTTTGATGCCTGAGCTCACTGGCCGTAGACACATGCCATATCGACCTACATCCTTTTCATGGATACGATGACATAATATCATCATGGAGGATTGGCCATATAGTGGCACTGACTTCCATTGAGATCTAGATATGCCCTTACCAAATGGAGAGGACTTCGATGATGAAGGTAAAAAATCAAATTTTTAATTTTGAGATTTTTTTGTTTTTGTTTTTGGTATATATGTGCTTATAACATTTCTCTTGTTAATGCAAACATTGGACCAGAGCATCCTGCGGGGATGTCTGCAATATCCAAGTACGTCCCCTGCCCTATTGATTTTGTCACTCCTTATTAGGAGAGGAGTGACAATGAGGAGGAGGTCACGAGGAACCTTGAGGGGTTGAATCGTGGTATCCCAGAGTATGCTCGAGTAGTGGAGATTCCTCGTCAGTACCAGAGACACATGGTGGGAGTCTTGAATTGGATCCACTGATTGCTGACTCATGTTGCACGAGCTGTAGCAGGCTACCATGATCACCATGCTGATTAGTTCCTAGGTCCAGCACTTACATTTTTTGAGGCCTGCGTGCCACAGATATATGAGGCCTCCGAGTTGCCGATGTTATTTTGGACACACATATTATTTTTTGTGGTTTTGATGTATCAAACATTATCACCATATATATATATATATATATATATATATGCTTTATTTTCTTGTCTACTATGGTACAAATGGTTTGCTTTATCTTTTCACATGTTTCGTAAATGTCTATCCAACACATGATTAGATAATGCATCTATCAATGTATTCATGTGTCTAGGAATATGATGATGTGTAATGTAATCAAAATGTCCTTCCAATAGATGGATATAGGGATACATTCTCAATATTTGAGGGTTTTTGATGGAATATTGCTTGTTGAGTTGAAGGATGACAAGCTGTGAATCTAGGTTTATATCCAACTCTCTAATATCTAGAGAAATGGAGTCTAACAACAGTTCGATGATTGTTTTGTATTCAGAAATGTTGTTATTTGTGTGACCTAGACAAATACCTTGAAGGTCAATAAAATCACCATTAGGGTCATAAATAGACCATGCCATGGAAGATAGGTTCCGGGTACTACAACAAGCACCATAAGTGAAACCAATGTGGGGAGTCACAGACATCTACAAAGAAAGAAAATAATAGTAAATAGGAAAGTTGTTTGAAACTACCATACAAAACCACACTGCAAAAAAATGAATGACACACTAATGTATAGAAGTAACAATGCAAGATGACCTAAGCATAGTACTTCTTGAGGTAGGATTCCATGCTGGGACTCGAGTATTCGATCAACAAATAAGGACACTAGAGTTTAACCGTTGCCATGATGAGCAAGCATCGACTCAGCCAAATAATGGAGTATAAATCATATAAGGCTTTGTCCCCATGCCCCCTGGGTGATGGAGGGTTACGATTTGGATGGAAACCCCATTATAATAATGGACAATCGGTAAAAACGTGGGGAGGGAGAAAAATACTAAATTCGTGAAGGGATAAAGGTTCCCGTAGTTGAAAGATCTTGATCATATCAGGATAAACTGACACAACAATAAAAAACAAAGAAGAGCACTTTTTGGAAATGGTATACATGACTTTCGGACGAGGCAGGACCGACGAACGATGATGAGTATCGATCCAAGGTGGTTCCTTGAGAGACATGACTTCCATGATACCTTCATCAACAAGGAAGGTCTCAACTAAGGGATCAAGTGATTCCAAAGTGCCAAGCCACAAGGATTGAGAGTATGTATCGAGAGAGGTCTTCAACATAAAAGAATCAGACGATGCAGAACTCGATTCTGAAACAATTTCCACGTAATTGACTTCGGCGGGACTAAGCGGCATAACCTCACCCTAGGTATCAATGAGATCTGGTGAATATATGACCCAAAGATCATATTTTACCAAGATCATGTTGACAGAGGTAACATGAGGAGGTGGGAGTGGAAAATTTCCCATTAAGGAAGAATCTTTGAAAATTCCTTCCACCATGCTCTCATAGGGAGCACTAGTGTGCTTGACGTATAAAACATTACCATTTGAGGAGGAAGAGGCAAAGAAAGACATCTGCAACAATGACAATCTTCCCTTGATGGGGAAAATGAATCACGCAAAATAAAGAGGAGGCCACAACATGCATGGCATGGGTCTAGCTTCGGCCGAGTAGAAGATCATAATTGATATTAGTGTCAATAATTTCTACCTTGAATTGCACTGTCCTGGCTTCCAGAGTGATGGCAAGGTTAGGTAAGACACCAAAGAGTCATGAATTGCACCCATTGAAAGCTTACAAAGTGTTTGGAGATTGGTTTAGAGTAGGTGAAACAATAGCCTTCTAACATGTGGTCAACATGATGCAAGTGGAAGCACCTTCATCGATGACAGTCCAGTGGATGGTCTTCTCATTGATGATTACTTGAATAAGAAAGGCAATCTGATGAGGGAGATGCGGAACATGGTTCTCTAGATCAAAACATATCAAATTGTAATCAAAGGGATCAATGCCCCTAATAGCCAACAACAAAGATTTCCACTATGATGGGAAGCTTTGGAGCACATCGAGAGCCAACATGGTTGATGGTGCTTGAGCCAAATCTTCAAGAATATTGTAGTGTTGAGCAGCTCGAGCATTGGTATTATACGAAGATTTCCGTAGCACACCTCAAGAGGGTGGTTGTATAATGAAATCAGGGTTAGGGCACTCAATATGAAGAGGGACAGAACTCAAGTTAGAAGAAGAAGGTGTTGCTTCTTTCACTTTCCTAGTTGTCGAAGCAGGAGTTTGGTAATCTTTCGATCTAGTAGCCACATTAATAGGCGTACTCATCATGAACACTTGAGATCTGGAGGAAGAAGATTGGGGTTAGTATATAATTTGGGTTGTTTGAGATGGAAATGACTCTTTAAGGACAGTGGGGGTCCCTTTGAGCAGGTGACTAACTTCGGATCATCAGGGACAATCCTTAGTGTAGTGATATTCCTTGCAAATGAGGCAGGGATACTTAGGTTTCTATTGTGAAGATTCACCAGCAAATGATTTGGGAGGACCCTGTTTTAGGATAGCGGCTTTACCCTCACCTTTGCCTTTCTTCTTTCATTTTTAGGATTTCTCCACTGTGGTAGATTGGACAATGTGGACCTCTGAGGTTTTATCAGAGCCAGGTGGATGCTGGGATGAAATATTAGGAATAACATTTGATATTGACTTTTATTTAGAAGAATATTTAGCATAGGTTTGGGATACTGAACTAAGAAATCCATCAACGGGAGGTACAACTTGTGACTTTGATGCTCTGGGATCTGATGATGGATGTGGAGCATCAGGTAATAACTCATACAAAGTTCCAGACTGAGAGTAAACTAGATCCATGCACTAGGCACGAGCGATGGCCTACTTTTCAATGATGCATCCACCCATAGTGATATCGTGAGCAATTGATGGCACGAATGATTTGGTGAACCATTCAATGAGCAAATAATTAGCAATATCAAATTTGATCAGGTGACATCCACGTCTCCATTCATGGATGTGATCAGAGATGTGTGCCACAATATCTTGCTTAAGCGATGTGAGCAAATAGGTGCCAGTTTCATAGAGAACAAACAACTGAAAATGCGTCAGGAAAGCCATGGCTAAACAATTAAAGTCATGGTAAGTACTTCGAGGTATCTCGATGTACAACTTAGTTGCAGCACCTGTCAGGGTTTGTTGGAAAAGACATGACATGTGCTGGAATAATCAATGCATGAGTTCGATGAGCATTAGAGGCGATATGTCATCATATTGGCTTGAGGATCTTATTTATCTTTCCCATTTAACTCTGGAAAATCACTTGGTATCTTGGACAGCACCGGAGGCTAGTACGGAAAATTAAGGATTAGATCATTCGTGAGGCGAGATATGTTTGGCAACTCAAGTGTAGCCAAGAATGGCAATTGGGTGTTAAAAGGCATGGGAGGTCAATAGGTGTGTCCATATGGAGGTGAACATCCCTGCTGGTAAGGAGTTTGGCCCCACAGTGGGGGATTTTTGCCATATGGCATCTGAGGCTACCCCCATTACAGATTACCTTGACCATAGGGAGGATTTTGACATTGAATACCTTGGAACTGTCTGACCATAGGTTGCTGATAAGAAACATATGGGTTAAAAGGTTGTTGAGCCTATTGACCTTGGACATATGGATATTGGACCTGTTGTCCTTGAACATATGGGTGATGAACCTATTATCCCTGAACAAGAGGATTTTTGACCTGTTGTCCTTGGGCATAAGGTTGATACACTTTTTTCCCTTAGACATAGGGATTCTATACCTTATGCCCTTAGCCAGTAGAATTCTGGACCCATTGACCTAGGACATGAGGATTTTGGGCCTGCTACTATAGGACTTGACCTTGACCCTGCCCTTGCATGGGTTGACCCTGCTAATATGTATACAAGGGTTGCTGCTACCCTCGTCGGTTTTGATGTTGCAAGGGTTGACCTTGCGGTTGCAAAATTTGTCCCTGGGGCTATATAGGTTGGCCCTGTGAGGACATGGGTTGAGAAGTGTGTGTAGTATATTGCATCTACTATTGTGTGGTTTATTGCAACTATTGTAAGGGTTGACCTTGCGATTGTTGTAGTTGACCTTGTTGTGGGATCATTTTCCCTTGCAAATGCGTAGAGAGCCCTTGTTGCAACAAAGGTTTCCCTTGTGGTAACAAAGGTTGTCTTTGCTATTGTAGATGCAGTCCTTATTGTTGCAAGGGTACTGGAATAGTGCTCGGGAAATTTCTGAGCTAAATCTGGCCATAGACAGGCTGGATGTACTGCCCAGATTGGAGGGTGTAAAGTTGATTAACCATTCCTTGAGAACCATATAGAAAATAAGAGTTTTGGTACTAGACCTAAGCCCCATAGGGCTACTGATACTAAACATTGCTTGGTCCAGATGGACCAATAGGATTTTGAACCTGTTCATACTAGACATTGCTTGACCCAATAGGATCAGTAGGGTTATGAATAATACCAAAAGAATGTTGCTTCATACCAAGCATGTGAGCTTGTGAGCTGCTCACATTAGTGGCACTTGATACCATGAAAACATTTAGGTTTTCCCCCCAGGTGGTGGCATAGCCTAGCCATTAACTAGAAGGATGGAGGAAATAACAAAGACATTTTTTGAAACTACCAGTTATGCCCGACGAGTAACTGGGATTGATTATACAAGGGTATTCAGAAAGGTGGGTTGAACTAGGAATGAGGTAACAACCTGTTGGGAATTCCTGTTCGTAATGGACAAACCTGAAGTAGGCATGGTGCTTGATGCCCAAACAGGGTTATGGTAGAGTGATGAAGAACTAGGTGTACCTAAAACCAACTGTGCCAAAGACACTATTAATGCCTCTAAAATCACTGCATCAACATCGGGGAAAACCACTCGTCTGGACCTTAGAGCAACTCCTTTTCCATATGGTGTGGTGAATCCAATTAGATGTAATGGGACCGGTTTCCCAGTGATATATGAGTTAATAGATGATTGGTTTGTAATGGATAATGGGAGTGATAAGTGATTTATTCCAAAGTGAAAAAATATATAAAGATAACTAATCTATCCTGGGAATTCTTCTAACAATAAGATTCTTGATTGTTTCTATTGACAAATAAAAATGAAGTTGACTTATTCATAAATAAAAATATGCATTCATATGATAATTAATTTATTCAATTAATTGAACAAAGTAATAATTAAAAGATTATCACACTGATCATAATATATCACTGACATATATATATGAAAGATGACAACTCAAAAACATTCAGTAGTGACAAGTGAAAGAATTGTTGTAGAAACATATACACATCAATAATAGCAAAGTTAATAAATGCTAATTCACATAGAAAAATAAACTGGAAACATAGATAGTAGTATTGTATGCATTTGGATCTCCTCCGATGTGAATCACATTCAAATTTTGTGTTCTAATTTGGGAATACTTTCATAGGAAGCAAAAGCACATATCTCATAAAAGCCTTCTTTGTCAAAATTCAGAATTATGGTACAGTCTTTTATAAAAATAAATATATTGGAAGCACAGTAGTGCAACCTCCGATTCAAGTCTTAATACAAAATTGCAGCCCATTTCCAAAAACATGAAAGGGTCTATAAATACTACAAAAATAATAAACTAAGAAAGAAAGTCGCTATGAGCTGGTATAACCAAAAAAACAAAAATATGGGATTTGTCTTAAAATAGCAGTGCTGCAGTCCGTCGAAAGGATTCACTGTATCAACTTATCTTCTTGAGATCACAATTGACAAATGGAAAGCATTGGCTGGACCTCTATTGGCTGACTCATATGAGAGTGTAACTGAGCTGTAAATGTGGCATCGATAAGTTTGGGGATCATGTGGTTGATTGCATCTATGATACATTTCATCACCATTTGTTGATTGTGTGGTTTTACAAGAAAAAACCAAAATGTTTCCCATGTTAGGCTGTGAATGCCTTTGATCAGTTTTTCTCTTTGCATCAACTCTTGTTTCCACTGTTGTTCTAATGATTTTACTTTTGGGAGATTGCCTGGAGAGAATTCTATTATTAGATTAGATAAATACAGACTATTGTTGATTAATTCAATCAAATTATTTGTTGCTAATCTGCATCTAGATGTAGCTCTCTCAACTTTCATTAACTGAGACTCCTATTCAGAAAATAGAATTTATTTATGTGACTCCTGTATCTTCAACAGATTAAAAGCTTTTCCCTTTTTCGAATATTGCCAAGATATAAAATTAGTTCATCTTTCATTTTCCTTTTCTAACTCAAGCCTTGCATCCACTAATTTTTCGATCATAGATGCTGACATGTCACATAGAGGAATGACCAATGATATATTATGACAGAGCAGGTCCAATTATTGTGATAAAGCCTTGGTCATCTCCAGGGCTTCAGTTCTAAATTCCTCTACCTGGTGATATGCTTTGAATCACTCTATTTGATATTTCATTTGGGCGATTTGCTCTTCTTTTGATTTCTGCACCTGCTCGTTCAATAGCTGTAGTTTGGTAAATGCTTGAGATAACTCTTGTTGCTTATGGATGGTTTGTTCATCAATTCTCTGCTTTTCATTAATTAATTGCTCATTCAGCTTCTCATTAAGTTGTCTTTGTTCCACCAACTATTGTTAAAGCTACTCTATTTTTTGTTGTTGTTCTCCTGATTGTGCCACTAGCTGAATGATCGCCTGGTCTTTTTCCTTCGACAAATGACTAAATTCTGAAGCCTTATCTATTGTTGTCGCTGTATATGCTCTGGCATACTGAGAAAGTTTCGTTAAATCTTTGAAGGGATTTATTTCCTCTCTCCATACCATATTCATCATTTCAATCTGAGGAGTCAAAAGAGGAGAGTGATCAATTTTCCTCTTCTTCCTCTATCTTTTGACTACATCCCTATGCTTAGGGTTGTAGAAGACATCCAGTGGTGGTATTTATTATATATGCAAAATAATTTCATCAGTGGGATTTTCAGGGATAATCTTTATGTCTTTATGAAGCTTGGGTGGGCCGCTTGTTCCTACAATTGGAACTGTGTTAACTACTAATTTCTACACTGTAGACACCTCTAGTGTAGTGAACCTTTGGGTGTTCTCTGGCTTACTCATGATAGAATCAAATTGTTCCCATTCTTTTATTAAATTAGGGTCAATATTAATGTCTGCATCAAGGGGTCCACTACCTATTACCTGATTCTGCTCCTATTCTATTGTCTTCTTCTTCTCAGGAACCTTTTCAATTTCAGGAGCATTCTTAGTAATTTTCTCCTCCACGTAGCATTGAGGTTGTACCATAGATGTTGTCTTTAGTAAATCTAGAGACAGGGTTTCCAATCTCTAAGCCCTGAGCCTATGGAATTTCTCTAATCCTCTTGTTCCCAATTTGGCTTTGGCCATTTCTTTGATTTGAGAAAATATTTCTGTTGAAACAAACAAATCGTCAAAGTTATCCTCTTCATGATCGAATCTAGCGATTTTGGCCTGAGAAGTAACATTGTAAGAAATAACCTTGGGATCATACTGCCTTTTTGGAATAGTTGCAACTTTTAACAACTAGATTTTCTCAGCCTCTTTCTCTACATGTTTAAAATCATGCGGGGTAAAGGCACCACATTGAAGGGGAAATGTAGGCCACATGTGTTTCTTAGAATCCCTAAGGGTCTTTGACATCCCTAGAACTATTACTTGATATGCTAATTCCTGGGCCAATAGTTTATCGAGGATGTACAGAGGAAGAACATGAGGATCGACAAGGCTACCGAAAAGCCTTATATAGGTGATTCTTTCTTCTCCAATCCAACTGCCCAGTGTTATTAGGTCAACTGATGCTTCCTCTGATATCCTAGAGGTAGTTTTATTGAATATGGAGTAATATACAGGAAGAATAAAACCATGACAAATTATATAGAAATGGTTCTTATAATGGGATTTCCATAGTTACTTATGGTAGATGTAAATAGGATTGGGATCTTGAGGAGTCCATTTCCAACCGAGAATGGGGTGTTTGGAATTAAAACAGATGGTGTCCATAATATAGGCACTGAAGTAAACGAGAGGTATCACCTAGGTAGTCACATACCTCTTTCTTTTATATTCAAGTATCTCGGTGGCCATTTGTCAGACAAAAAGTTTACCTAATCCATGACATAGCCATGAATTGCAGCCTCCATTAATGGAACCATATCTATAAAGAATTTAGCAGAATTATAGACTCCCCAGAGTCTACACATTATTGCATCAGCATAACAATAAGGGGAAGCCAATGAATCAACAGAGTACATACTCGATGTCTCATGCTTGTGTTTGGTCAGGAAATGTCTCCATTTCCTAATAGGGTTTGATTCAATGTCGTTCTCCTTGGAAAAATATTCTAAGAATGCTTTATTATACTGCATCTCTGGCTTGGGTAAATGGGACATTTGTCTAAGATCCTCTACTCTAAATGACCCAAATACTTTTCCATCAGCTGTAGAAAATGTCCTATCTGTAGTCGCAATTCTTTCAACAATCCACCTGACCATGTCATTATATGGAAAAACCTTGGCACGTGCTGCTATTCTATGTAGGTATGAGCAGGCCAATTCTTTCAATGTATTCTCTGATTTGTTTGTAGAATCTGCTGTAGCTTATTCTTTGAGTTCTTCAGGCTCTTCTGCTTCTAGTAAATTATAGATACTCTGTCAGCTTGATTTTCCTAAACCGAGACAAGTCGTATCTGATATCAACCCTTTCTTATTCGGTTCTGGTTCTTTGACTACGACAGGGGCCTTGGCTTTCTTCACCTTCTTTCCCATTTTTTCTGGATTCATGAGCTCAGAGTAGCTCTGCACAGACAATGGAAAATGTAATAGAGAAATATTTCTGCTGAAAGCTAATACGGAATGAAAATAGTTAAGGTAATTTGCATATGATAAACCAAATGTAATTAAGTATCACCATAGGTGAAATCCTCGAAGGGTTCACCCTTAACTGCGAAATTAATGACCATCATAGCCACCAATCGTAGTGAATAAATGTAATAATTGCCCATCGCATCGCACATATGCTTGACGGTCATTTAAAATGTATCACTGGACTTTCTTGATCAGCGATCAATGATTAATCATGAATCGCAATTGGGAGATTCAATGGGTCGGGTTTAACGTTTTGGACTGATAGCTCTGATTGCGATAAAGATAAAGAATACAATAAGGTGGAGGTATATTTGGCGGATAGTTTGATTTATCACCTTTAAGATTTATGTTTGCAAATATTACCTTTTGACGATATTTTCTTGAAACACGTGCCTTATTTTATGATATCGCAATCAAGGAATTTGAAATTGCTTTCACTATGTGTCATGTGATACCTCCAATTTCCGATTGGAATTATGTTATCGGATCGGAGGCTTAGTGTACACTGTTTTGGGATGTATCCTTTTATCCTTGCAATATGCAATCTCTGATTGCATTATCGCATTGGAGATTTTCTTATGATGACTTTCTAAAAGGATATTTCATATTTAATCAATGGTTTTGGATAATAGCTCTATTGCATCATGCCTTTTGATAAGGGTTGTTATGTGTGATATGATTAATGCTAGGCAAGTGGCTTTATTAAATCACTAATTTTACTAAGTTTATTAAAAAGGAACCCATTTATAATTAAAGTTTTTTGTACAAATTTTAAGAACTAGGGGGTTGTTGTACAACAGAACAATTGGCGATTCACTCTAAGAAACAATTATATTTGAGAATATAATGCAATATTCTAACCTTTTTAATTTGAAAACCTTTGGGTATAGAGAAAATCTAAGAATAATTAGAAAATCATTAACTATGAATAAAATGAAAAGTGTTTCTACAATCTCTTTCTCATCTTAAAAATAAAAAAATTCTAAGTTTAATTAAGCCTTTATTGGTTGATAAAGATAAAACAAGAATATTTCTCCAACTTAGCTTATATAATGACTCCATTGTCATAGGTAGAGCCTCTGCTGCCTTCAAACGTTTATAGTCTTGGCAGGGTTACTTTTTAACCACTCAATCATTTATTGTCTCATCAATTTCAGAGTATAAGTTCTAAGAGTAAATCCAAAAATTTATGTTTCCACATATTTTCTTTTTTTTTTATTTTCCATCTTCTTTATTTATTATTTTAAAATATAGAAAGCCATTGTCTTGGTTTGGTGGCCAGCTGTTAACAATGCCATTCACTGGTTGTAATTTAACTGAATAAATTGGCTCGTAATGAGACCCCTTGTCTTATATTTATAAGCCATTACCCTATTTTGGTATGCAGTATTGGTAATGTCAGTTCAATTAGTTCCCTATGATCATGGTAAGCAGGCTCATAATGAGACCTCTTATCTTTTATATCAAACATATTTTAGAATTACACTATGAAAAATCACAATATTTGTGGATGGGGTGAATGATTTACTCCTTAAGAGAATATGGATGACAATGTAAGAGTTGTAGATGTTAAGTTTGGATAGTCTTTGCTTTTTATAGATAACCTCATTTGGGATTTAACAACTTGGGATGATTTACAATATTTTCAAGGTTTGAAAAGATATTACAAAAATAAAAGAGGTTTTCAGAGTTTAATTCTATCTAGAACTTCCTTCTTTCCCTTTAAGGCTTCCATTTATCAAAAGTAAATATTAACACTATTTTCTTTAAGTAACTTTCAAAATAGTAAAGGCTAATAGAAGGCTATTTACAACCTTATTTTCTAGCAAACAAACAAAACAGAAAATTCACATGAATACATTTGCAAATTGAATATTTACGAATAAGAAGGGGTTTCCTCTTTAAGTAAAGAATTTTTGTAAGATAAGCCCATTGACAGAAAGAGAATCTCTCTTTCCTCATATATCTTGCAATATAAATGTTTATGGGCCTATCTTCTCGATGATTTGAAATGGTCCTAGTCACATTTTCTGAAATTTAGTGTGTTTTCCTTTATCTTCGTGTGCTTTGTCCCATTTCAAAACAAGATCACCAACTTGTAAAAATTTAGGGCTGGTATAAATTGTATCAAAGGAAGATTTAATAACTTGTTGATGCTTTCCATGTGTAATTTTGGCTTTTTCCCGTTCTTCTTCTAATTTGAGGATTTGATTGTGTCTCAATTGAATGGAAGATGAGGGATTTTCTTCAATAAACTGCATTAAGGCCAGAGATGGGAGTGCTAAGTTTGCTGGTATGACAACCTCTTTCCCATACACAAGATTAAATGGAGAAGTGCCTATTGAGGCATTCTATGTTATGCGGTCTTCCCATAATGCAAATACTAAAGACTTTGCCAATTCTTTTGATTATGATCAACAATTCTCTTAATGATTTTGATGATATTTTTATTGGTTGATTCTGCTAAACCATTACCCTAAGGGTAGTTGTTTGCAGAGTATTTCAATTTAAACCCTCTTTTAATAGAAAATTCAAGTATGGTATCACCAGAGAAATAGGATGCATTATTGAAAATGAGATCATTAGGTACACCAAACTTGGTAATGATGAACTAATTTATGAATTAAATAATTGCCTCAAAGTAGGCTGCCTTCAAAGGAAATGCTTCTACCCACTTTGTAATGTAATCCATGGCTGTAAGAATATGTCTGTGTTGTTTGGAAGAATTTGGAATACTTTCTCTAATGACATCCAATCCCCATTGTTCAAAGGGTTGTTCAATGTTAATTGGTTGCAAAGGAAACGTTGACTTTCTTTGTCTTCCACTCACAGTTTGACACATTTTGCATTTCCTTACATATTCATGGGTATCTTTAAATAAGTTGGGCCAATAATACCTAGCATGTATAATTTTGTGAGCTGTTATATCACCTCCAAAATGTCCACCTGCTGGACCATCGTGTAATTCTTGCAAGGCCTTTTGTGCTTCAATTTTTTCAAGGCATCTTAACAAAACCGAATCATAGTTCCTTCTAAACAACACATTATCAATAATCTCAAAAAAAAAATCTTTCAATATTAAAGCACGTTTACTTTTGTAAGAGAGATTAGAAGGAGTGTACCCATTTTCCAAGTAAAATAATAAATCTTCATATTGAGATTCAAGATTTATGATACTTATCTTATTGATCTCCTCAATATTGTTTGAACCTTCATGTTCCTAAATACCTTGACCTTTGACAATCTTCACTAGTTTAATGTCCAAATCATATTCTTGTAAAGCCATAGCCCAATTTGCCCTCTTCTCTCCCAATTCCCTTTGGACTAGCAATTGTCACACTGCTAAAAAAGGGACTATTACTTTTGTATGAGTCTTTAAGAGAGGAAGGGCCTAAAGTGTTTAATAGATTTGAACACAGCAAATACTTGCTTTTCTACTTCAGAATAATTCAACTCAACGCCTTGAATATTTGAACTGAAAAATGATATAGGTGCTTCCATGTTTTGATTATTGATTTGTGTCAATACTGCTGCATAAGAAGTATCGTATGCTAAAGTATATAAAATAAAATGATTAGAAAAATTTGAAGTGTTTAATGCAGGAGAATTTATGTTTGCCTGTTTGATTGAATCAAAGGCTTCCTTCTCTTTAGGCCCCCATTTGAACACTGAGTTTTTCTTAATCATGGCTTGTAATGGTAAAACAATTTGTGAAAAATCTAGAACAAACCTTTTTATAAAAAAAAATTGACCCAAGAATGATTACATTGATTTTTTTATTGTGAGGAAGTGTAATATTAGAGATCTCCTTGATCCTTTCTGGATCGATATAAATACCATATTTTTAAACAATGAGTCCTAAGAGTTTACCTTGGTGGAGAGAAAAAAATGAGTTCTTGGGATTTAATGAAATTCCATACCTTATACAACGTTCAAAGATTTTTTTTAAATAATGTAAATGATTTGTTCTTTTCTTGAAAAAGACAATAATTTCATCCAAATAGACAACCACTGACTTATTAATCAAACCTATGAATGTTATATCCATTGCTCTTTGGAAGGTAGCTCCAGCATTAATTAAACCGAAAGGATTTTTCTGGTAGGAATATGTTCCCCACTTAGTTCTGAAAGTAGTCTTCAGTTTGTCATTTGGATGCACCAATATCTAGTTACACCCATAAAACCCATCTAGGAAAGAGATTAATTCAGAACCAGCTACTGAATGAAGAGTTTGCTCCATTGTTGGTAGTGGGAAGTTATCCTTTTGACTAGCCTTATTAAGATTTCTGAAATCAATACAAATTCTAATGTCACCATTCTTCTTTTTAACAGGCACTAAGTTAGAAACCCATTTTGAATGTCCAATAGAGAAAATTATCTTAGCCTTCAAGAGTTTGCTTAACTCTGCTTTAACCTGACTTTCTAGGTTCAGATGAATTTTCCTCAATTTTTGTTGTACTAGTTTCTCTTTAGATATCATTGGAATTGTATGTTGTACGATAGAAGTATCATATGTTTTTAAGTCATCATAATTCCAAGCAAAGGCATTTTTATATCTATTTAATAGTCTAATAAAGGAAAATATTTCTTCTGAAGTAAGTCCTAATCTAGATTAATATTTTGTGGTTTGGTCTCCGTTCCAAGATTTATTAATTCAAACCTCAAAGTGGAGCTCTGAAGTTTTGAATTAGTAACCTGTTTAAACATATCCTTGATGTCGTAAATATCCTCAAACTTGATCACTGATTTAGGTATGGAATTTTCCTCAAGTTTTTCTTTATTTGAAGATCATGGTCACTTTCATCAATAATCTGATCATCATAGGACTTCTCAGAAGTTAAGAAATTCAAAATGTCATCATCATGATTAAATACTCGCCAATTAGTGACATTGTCTGGAACTGATGGTCTAAAAATTAATTCGACTGAAAACCTATTAGGGCTGTAATCCTGAGATGGAAGTAGCTTAGAAGCAACATTGGCTAATAAATCAGCTGTTGCATTCTGAGATCTAGGAATGGGAGAAAATGAGATATAAAGTCCTGAACCAAGGACTAATAATGCTTAAGATGAACAGAAAGGCAATGTATAGTATTCCTTACTTGCTTGATAACAATCTCAGAGTCACCGAATACTTTAAGATATTGTACTTTTAGGCCTATTGCTTTATAGAGTCCTTGGATCAATGCCTCATACTCAACGGTATTATTTGTACACTCAAATTATAATATGCAAGATAACGTAGTTTTTCCCCATCAGGAATAACTAAAATACATCCTGCTCTAGCACCGACATTGGATTTCGACCCATCAAAATATAAAGACCAAAAGACAAGCTTATCTACAGTTTTATTTACAATTTCTTCAGCGATATTAACACACGTTGATGTATTAGTATGACAAAAAATTTCAATCTGAGATGTGAAACTATTAACTGAAAAAGGTGATGATTGAGCATTAAAACTACCAAAGAAAGATTCAAATGAGTAGTTGCCAAGAATGTTATTGTTGAATGATATGAGCTGGTTCTCTTGATCAAATTCTATTATAGTATGAGTCATATGCTTCTCCCGATTGATTTTAATTTGATTTGGATTTTTGATGCAGAAAAGTGTTCCCTCTGTGGATAGAGGCAACCCCTCTAGCCCTAGAGCGGGTCTAGTCACAACAAAGACAAAAGAACAATTGATTCCCTTAAATAGTCATCGTTGAAGGCCTACCTCAATCCGATGGTTGATGAAGTTCTCTTGCACTGCTCCAGCTTCCGTTTCCTTCTCCTTAATGAGCAATCAACCTGAAACAACACAAGAAAACAACAAAGCACATAACCGAGAAACAACAATGATATATTTACTCATAAAGTCAAGAAATCATGAGATATCAATTAAATTAAATACAAGACATGGGAAATCATCATTGATTGTATTAATAATAAATCAAGAACAAATCTTACAACCAAGTCTTGACGTTGCAAGCCTTCTTGGAGAGTCCAGATAGTATGTTTTTCAAGTATTCACTCTTCAAGGATGGATCTCCCAACATAAACAATGTCTCTCTCTCACTTAAAAGCTTTAATACAAAGTTAAGGGCACTCCACAACCTCTTACAAGCTATTAAGAATCCCACACTTGTCACACTCACATCACAACTATCTATCAAACTCAAAAGCACTAACAACACTGTTCAACCAAAAGAACTAGCAGATCATAGCAAAGGTGAGTGATTTTATAGGAGAAGGAGTCTCCATGAAATGAGGGAGGAGGAACTCATCCTCGAGGAAGGTAGCACAAAAAAAGGAACTACCATTCTAGAGGGGGAAGGGTGACCCAAACTGACCCAACAACTAGGTCTAGAGACATCTAAAAGGCCGACTGTTGAAACAAATTCACCCAATCTAGATCGTCACTAGCCGTAAACTGAGTCTCTGTGATAGCATCACTAGGAGGCAGTGCACATAGATATATAGCTCATAACCTTGTGCCGAGTCTAGAAATATGACCATCACAAGAAACAAATGTGCACCTGCGACGAAGTCATGATGAGACCATTTATGACATGGGATCATCGCGTATATTACGGATTTACTCGTGACGAGGTAGAAACTTAGGGAATGAGGGTCAATTTGCAGCATCAGAGAGCATTTTCTTAATCTTCTTATATTAGTGGGAAGATATGAACATGTCTATTTGACACATGATAGAGTAGAGGGACTGAGATGAGGACAGTGACAAATTACTGTGTAATAGATGCCCCCTAAAGTATGAAGCCCGAGAGAGTGGGAGGGGTGAAATTCTTTACAAAAACTGTCTGAACTAGAAAATTGCCTTGAAGATCTTGCAAGTGAAAGTACAACTAATATCTCTGATAGTAAAATACATATAGTCTAGGCATGGGTGTAGCCATCCAAAAGACATATGAAACTAGGTCTGTGGTATCGACGCAGCCATCCAGTTAACAAGACCATAATAATGATAAAGGTATGGTCACAACCATCCATGAAAGAGTCATATATGTAATCACGAACCAATCCACGTAGCCCGAACATATGTAATCTTAGTTCGGGGTCTTGAAATCCAACCGATCATAGTACATATTCTAGCATGCGAATCGATGTGCTGAGTTCGAGCATGATAGAAAATCGCTTGATTATCAGTCAATGATGAAAACCATTAACAATCACGAGAGAAGCCACCAATAATGCCAATGGCTCTCAAGGTACTTCCTAGTACAATCCACTAAGTGTGAAAAATGAGTTGAAGTCGAACACTCGTGGAATCACCCATTCGAATACCAATGATGAAAGCCTATCGTCAGGTTTGAAGAACTTACCATTGAGGCATGCAAGCTCCAAGGTACCGAAGGGGATCTCTTGATTAATCTCTTGGATAATGAGCTAGCGTCGACCATAGACAACCTATCGCAGGAGGGCCATAATGTTTCCCCCATCAAAGACACGAGATAAGGAATAAGTGGTAGATGGTGAAGCGGAGTATCAGAGGAGGAGGTAAGGGTGTGAACTGCAGGAGGATTATACTCTTGAACATATCGACAAAACGACTCTAGAATGTGGCAACATTTTGGTACCAAGGGATCAGAGGCTTGATGGAGGCAACATAGATCAGATGGAATAAAGTAAATGGCAACCCATAACCACAGAAGGATAAATAACGATGCACGAATCTCCCAACCTAATAAGAAGCAAAATTGTCGATGTTCAAGAGTGACTAACTGCCATAGGTAACGAATGATGATTTCCAAACTTTTACCCCACCATTGCTGGCGAGTACCCCAATTATTTTTGAAAACAAGCTTGAAGGGGATAGCATATGATTGTAATATAAGTTCGACCTTCGGACGAATCTAACTTAGTAATAGTTTTATGAGCCCTCAGGAGGAGAAGCCCAAGTCACGTCTTGGTGATGATTCCAATGTTTTCAGGGTTTAATGAGTCCAACATAGGTAAAACTTGGATTCTTTTTCATATTTAGAGAGTTTGAAAAAGACACAAAAAAGAAAACTCTGAGGGGTCCTTTTTCGTAAATTTGTGTCTCTTGAGCGCGAAAAAATATAAAATAATACTCGGGAGAACCACTTGACCATTTCAATCAAGGAGTACTTTTCGTAATTAGTGGTCTCGATTCGAAAAAATAGAAAAATGATCGATGACACAACGTTTCGTAACCAATATCGAACTTGAAACAAGAAAAGTCTGACAATCTTTTTACATTTATACTATCAGAAAAGAGCTCAAAGTGGACTACCTTTTATTTCATTTAATGACTCAAAAGGAATAAATCAGCAATATTTTTGTCTTTTAAGTAAAAAAAGAGCTTAAAGAGGAATTTGCAGGAAATACATACCAAGCGTATATGGATCATGACACGTACCAACCATCTTTGTTTCTGCACAAAAACATCACGCCATAAGATCCATTACACATAAATACGTTACATACGTGGAAATTAGAAAAAAAACTCAAAACCCTAGTCAAAACTTCCAAACTAAATGAAAAAACCCTAAACCATATAGTGTAAAAGTTCAATTTTTGGAAAAACATTATAAAAAGGAGGGTATGGTAATTTCATTTTTACATTTACATTGTGAGTTTTTACCTTTGGTGTTTTGGTGTGCAAACCTGAGCGATGTTTTGAGCTCAATTCTGGCACCAACGATCTATGATTTCGCTTGAGATCGTTACCAAGTAAGTAATTTTCCCTTTGCAATGAATTTCAGTGGTTTTTTTGTACAGTTTGGTATTAGGTAGGTGGTTTTGGGTTAATTTTAAAATCTAAATCCACCTCTCGGTCGTCGCGGAAAATCCGCTTAGGTTAGCGACGGTTGAGCATGATAACACGTACCACCATTAGGATCATTGCGAGAGATATACTCTCGCGATAGTCGAGGGAAAAATGAACGGCTGACCTGAAGTCAAAATTTTTATAATTTGATGCATTTAAGCTTATGAAAAGGGTTCTAACCATTTTTTCCTTTGATGCAGGGCAACATGGCATTTGTGTGGCAAGAAAGAACTCATGATATCAATGACGAACAAGCATTTAATGATCCCGGGTGCAGAAAATATTTACTTGCTTGTGGATTGTTGAAATTCTTCCTCACTCCACATCTTTGAGCACAACCTAATTTTCTAGAGTTGTTAATCCGCTCTTGGAACCCGACGGACGGGAAGTTCATCATGCGGGGCAAAGCTATTGAATTTGATGCTACGAATATATGTTTTTTGACTGGGTTGTCTCGTCGCAGCAAGAAGCTGATCTTAGAGGGTCAATGGGTCATCGATGAGACACTAGACATGCTGATAGCATGCGTGTGCCCAGGGGCACGCAAATCAAACACTAGCGGGAAATTACAAGTCCCAACAGTGGAAGACTTGACTCTTCACTCGGTATTTCTCATGGTGATGAGAACAACGGGATCTCAAGCACAACATGAAGCAACGAAGAATCACCTTTGGCTAGCTCTTGATTGCCTTAACCCAACCATGTACAACTGGGCCGAAGCAACGACAGCTAACATGAAGAGGCAACTCACAAAGTGTCGTCACAGGGAGGCGAAGCAGTTTTGATATAGGTCTATTTTGATCCTGCTCATACTGGAGTGGGTGCCATCTCTTCAACTATAGGACATGGACTTATATAGGCCTAGACCACAGGAGATCCACATCACCCGCTGGGCACATGTTATTCCGCAAGGGGGTGGCGGTCAACCGGTATCATGGGGGATGCTATTCCGAGAGTGGCTAGATCGCCAGATGGTCTCTCTCAAGGATTGGCCATATGCAGGCATGAAATTTTGTGGAGACCCCGACATGATGCTTCCTACTGGCGAGCAGTGGGATGATGGAGGTAAAACACTTGATTGAAACAACACACTATTTTTGTGTTTTGTTTTTTATGATGTTTTTGGATTTTATCATGCATGTGTCTTAATGATGTCTCTTATGTTACTTGCAGATGTGGGACTAGAGAGGCCTGTAGGACTAGCTCTTGAAACATGAAGGGATCTGCAGGGAAATAAAGAGCTGGCCCTAGTTCCCTAGGTGGCATGCAGTGGAGGAGATAACTCGTAACCTTGAGGGCTTGACTAACGGGATCCCAGATTACAAGGGGATCGAAGAGGTCCCAATAGAGTACTAAAGACACACAGTCAAAGTGATACTTAGGGTGCATAGGCTCTTGAGATGAGTTGCATGAGTAGTGGTCTGCTATAGAGAGCATAACCCACCACAGAAGATATCTAGGCTTTACTTTCTGCTGATTTTTTGAGAGACATGTGTCTAGGTTGTATTGGACACAGATCCTATTTTTTACATATACACTTATTTTTTGAGCGCTTTGGTGCGCCACATGATATATATATATATATATATATATATAATATATTATATATATATATATTATATATATATATATATATATATATATATATATATATATATCTATATATGCTATCTTATGGTTTCATTATTGTGTCTAAATTCTTCTATACAATGTTTGATTACACGTTGCGTAAATGTCTGTCTAATACATGATTTGCAAATGCATCAGTTAATGTGTTTAATCTTCTTGTAATGTATTGATATGTAATAAAATAAAAAAAAAATTCCAATAATTTAACACATAAATACAACCTTAAAATTCGATGATCTCTGATGGAATAACGCTCATTAAGTTGGTGGACAACAAGGTCAAAATCCAGATTCACAACCAATGCACGAATATCGAGGTTAACAACCTCGGTCAATAATTCAATGACAGCGCTATATTCAGCGACATTGTTTGTGGTACAACCCAGAAAAACACCCTGAGGGTCTACTTACTCTCTGTGAGAATTGTATATCACCCATTCCGTAGAGGAAAGGTTTCGGGTACTACGGTAGGCACCATTAGTGAAACCAACGTAAGGTGTAGCAGATATCTGCAAAGAAGTAAAAAGACACAATAAGCAGCAATTACACCTACACACCAAGCCATACAAGAAAACATGCACTAAAAACACACATGCTGAAAACACACATATGTACAAATCAGATGCACGAGATTCATGCATAATAATTTTTTCGGATAAAGCCTATTTCGAGGCTTATCTAGAGGGTTCCCTTCATAATCGATCAGCTCATAGGCCCCTTTTTGCAAAACACATTTCACAATGTAAGGCCCATGCCACATAGGCTCGAATTTTCTTGCCCCCAGCTTATCATTTGCTTGATCATAGAGCATAACTAAATCTCCTTCAATGAAATAATGAGGATGAAAAACTTGGTTGAAGTGAGTTTTCACTCTCTTCTTCTGCACTTCAATGACTAGAGAGGCTAGTCAACAGGTCTTGTCCAACCACTCTAGGTAAAGAAAACGTTCTTCTACAGGAATGGTATTTGGGAGCAATTTGACGGCTAATTTAAGCGAAGAGATCTCACATTCAATTGGAAGGGTAGCCTCCAGATCATAAACCAACTAGAACGGGGTGAACCCAGTGGCATCCTTCATTGAAGTTTGGTAGGCCCATAAGGTAAAAAACAACATCAGATGCCAGTTGGACTTGTGCATGCCAATGGTGCGTCAAAGCATTGTGACCAAAACATCGTTGACAACTTCTACTTGGCCATTGGCCTAAGGATAATATAGCATCAAACTATCATGCCACAATCCCAACTGGGTTGTTAACTCAGTCATCATATGATTACGAAAATGAGAATCGTGATCAGTGACGATAACCTGAGGGACTCCGAATCGTGAAATGACATGATTGAATAAAAATTGCGCCACTGTCTTACTGTCATTAGATAGCATAGGCATCGCCTTGGCCCATTTCGTGAAATAATTAATGGCAACAATGATATACCCATGCCCCCCAGCTGAGCGAGGTTTACAAGTCATATAATCGATGCCCCATTTGGCAAAAGGGCTGATGATAATGATAGGGTGCAAAGGAGTAGGAGATGCACACATCTTCCATTGGTAGATTTGGAACACATGACAAGAGCGGACGATGAGAATGAAATCCTTGAAAATAGACGGCCAAAAATAACCATTACGAAGGATCTTCTAAGTACTAGCATACCCAGACATATGACCACCACAGGTGTCAGAGTGGCAATCATTCAAGACTCGTTTAGCTTCCTCCAACGTCAGAAAATGGCAGAGAAAAAAATCTGCACCGACATGGTACAAGGTGTCCCTGATAATGCGATATGGTTGAGAATGATGGTGAATATATCACTGAGCATCCTTAGACAAATCAGAACAAAAGGAGGACGTCCGAAGGTAGACAATAATATCATCGTACCATGGATCGAGGGTGCTAATCAAGAACAGATACTCATCCGGAATATGGTCCTTTGATTGAGAGGGGGCAGTTACAGATGGTAGAGAGCAGAGCAACTCAGCAAAAACGAGGGATTTCTTAGACTTGGTTGTAGTAAACTCCAAGTCAAAATCTTGAAGGATGACAATCCACTTTGAGTACTTGCCCCCCAGTAATTGACATGACAAGAAGTACGTCATTGGGTTGCAGTCAGAAATCACTGTCGTGGTGCGCAATAATATATAGTGGCAACAATGTTAGATGGCATGAATAGCTACCAATGCCAATTTCTTGACATAGGCATATCGAGTTTCCAGGTCAAGTAGATTGTGGCTGAAATAGTAGACAACATGCTTAGTACCATCATCATTGTCTTGGACCAAAACCTTGCCGATGGTGCTATCGACAGCAGCCAAATAAAGAGTATAGTTGCGGTGATAATCGGGTGGACGTAACAAAGGAGAAAAAACAAGGAGTGCCTTGAGCTTCTAGAATGACTCTTACACAATAGTATCCTAGACAAAAGGGGTATCCCATTTTAAAAACCATGTATAGCCTTTGGTCACTTCCGCATAGTTTGGAATGAAACGGCGTAAAAAATTTGCTTTACCTTGAAAGCTCTACAATTGCTACAAAAAAGCACAGGGAGGAATATTCAAGATGGCTTCAACCTTAAGGGGATCTAGGCAGATGCCCTCTTTGGAGACAAAAAACGCAAGAATTGTATTGGATTCAATGTAGAAGACACATTTATGCTGATTAAGACTTATATGATAGTGTCAACAACGAAGAAAGATTTTGCGGAGGTGATTTGGATGGTCTTGGCACTTTACTAAATGAGCTGGAAGGTCATCCAGGTAGGGCTGTACGATGTGCCGAATATCATGAAATGCATAAGACAATGCATGTTGGAAGGTAGCACTAGCATTTTTTAGACTGAAAGGGAGTTTCTTATAGGCAAAAGTACCCCACGGACAGATAAAGGGGGTCTTGTGCTGATCTGCATGCGATATATTGATCTGGTTGTAACCAGAGAAGCCATCCATAAATGAATAAATCTCACTCCCCGCACACTCATCAATGAGCTAGTCAATGAAAGGTGTAGGGTAGTTATCTTTGGGACAGGCACAATTAATTTCACAATAATCACCACATACCCTAATAGTGCCCTTCTTCTTGGTCACACGGACAATATTAGAAACCCATTCTCTGAGCAGGATAGGGTAAATAAAACTAGCCTTATGAAAATTTTCAACTTCTAATTTGATAGCTGTAGCCTTCGGGGGTGCACAGGGTGTAGACATTGTCGAATAGGTTTAGCACCCAAATACGTAGGTATTTCATGCACCACGATGCTAGGATCGATGCCAGGCATCTCTTCATACAACCAAGCAAAAACAGCACGAAATTCTTGAAAAATATCGGTATAAAGTTGAATCTCCTCTGAAGTACAGGTTACTCTAACATGAATATGCTCGATAATGCTTGGGTTAATAGAGATGTCAATAGGTTGAGTTTGCGTAATGTTCCCCATATTTCCCTTAGAGAAAACTTGATGGATTTGAATAGGTTTCTGAAGGGGTTGGGAGGGGACACAAGAAGCAAACTGCTCAAGACAAGTAAGCATAACCCCATGGGTAGGGAGAAATGAGGAACGTTGGTGATGATCAGAACAAGGGGGTTCCTCAAAAGACATAGTCTTGATAATCACTTCATCAAAAAGAAAGAATTCTTGTAAAGGGTCCAAAGAAGCACTATCTCCGAGCCAGTGGGATTAAACATACGAGTCAATAGCCCTACTTGAAGGAGAAGGTTTAGGAAATGAGGTCAATGTGGAGACAATTTCGATGTAGTTGAGCTCTATAGGAATCAATGGTATGACATCACCCCAAGATTCTACCTAATTAGCGAGAGGAAGAACCCACGGGTCAGAATGAACATAAATCATATTAATGGGAGCAATGTTGGGAGGTGGGAGTGAAAAAAAACCCATAAGGGTGGAATCTTACAAAGTCCAGCACCCACACTCTCATACGAAATAGAGGTATGCTCCATGAAAGGCACGTTACCATCAGAAGAAAAGGAAGGGAAGAAGGACAACTATTCTACCATGACAATCTTCCCTTGATGGGGAAAATGAAAGACACGAAATAGAGATGAAGCCACGACTCGCATGGCATATGTCCAGCTTCGTTCTAAGAGGAGGTTGTAAGTCAAATTAGCATCAACAACTTTGACCTCAACTTTGACTGTCTTCCCTTCCAGGGCAAACGGCAAACGTGGGATTATACCATAAGGATGGGAATATCTCCCATCAAAGGCTTCCAAGGTATTGGGAGACTGGCGTAGGATTGGAGAACCGATATCCTTCCAACAAGCAATGGACATGATGCAAGCAGAAGCGCCATCATCAATAACAGTGCGGTGAATAGTCTTAGAATTGATGATGACTTGAATAAGGAAGGCTATTTGGTGAGACAGTCTCGGTACATGATTTTCCAGGTCAAAAGTGATCAAATCTGAGTCAGCCGGGTCAATGCCACTAATGGCCGACAGCAATGACTTCCTCTGGGAGGGACAGCTCTAGAGGACCTCTAATGCGAACATAGCCGAAGGAGCTTGGGCTAAGTCCTCAACGATGCTATAATGCTAGGCAGCATGAGCATTAGGATTGTAGGAAGACTTTAGGAGCATTCCTTTAGGAGGAGGTCGAATGACCGACTCAGTACTAGGTCGCTTGATATGGAGCGAACCCAAACTGGATGGAGGAGTACTAGAGGGGACCTTAGTTTCCTTCCCAGCGGATGAAGGATACTCTTTCGACCATGTACTGATATGGATGCAAATTGTCCCAGCCATTAAAACTTGAGAGCCGAAGGGGGAAGAGGATTGAGATGGATCAACCACCATTTGAGTCTATTACGAGGGAAAGAGCTCTTTGAGCACAACAGGAGTCCCAGGGGTACCTTTTAACAAAAGACTAACTTCAGATCACCTTGGGTAGTATTTAGTATAGTGATCCTCATCACAAACAAGACAAGGATACTTAGGTTTGCACTTGGCACCTTCCTTGGCTGGAGGCTTAGGGGGATCCTGCTTTGGTTGATCAGCTTTATTCTTTCCTTTTCCCTTCTTCTTACCTTTCGAGGTTTTGTTTGCCACAGTGGACTGGACGACATTAAACTCAGAAGTTTTACCAGAATTCGATCAAACCTTAGAAGCATTTTCATTTGGAGAATTATACTTTTGCTTCATAGGATTGGTAGAAGATTTTCTAGAGGATGCATTAACGGAACTGATGACACCATCAACAGATGGCGTTGACGGAGCTTGGGAAGTTCCGAGTCACGGGGCATCTAGGAAATAATCATATAGCGTACTAGACTGGGAGTAAACTAAGTCAAGGTATTGAGCATGAACAATGGCCTGTTCTTCAGTTACACATGCCCCCATAACAATTTCCTGGGCTATTGGACTGACAAAAGAGGTTGTAAACCAGTTGGTCAGTAGCTAGTCAGGGATCCAAAACTTAATTAAACGATGACACCACCTCCATTCATGGATGTGATCAGAGATATACATAGTCGTGTTCTATTTCAAATATGTCAGGAGGTGTGTGCCCATTTCATATCAAATTGACAACTGAAAATGAGTTAAAAATGCCATAGCCAATGAGTTAAAGTCCTGAAAAGTTCTGCGAGCTAACTCAATATACCATTTTGCGGCAGATCCAATGAGAGGCCGTTGGAATAGGCAAAGCCGGATTGAACCATCAAGCCATGAATTCGATGAACACCATAGGTGATAGGTCATGACATGAGCTTGGGGATCTTCTCTAGTCTTACCATTGAATTTGGGACAATCACTGGGAATCTTAGTTGGAACCAGTGGCCAATATGAATTATGAAGGATAGGATCATTTGTCAGTTTGGACACATCTGGTAATTCCAACGTCACTAAAAAGGGTAATTGAGGGTTGAAGGAAATCTAAGGCCATGGGTGAGAAACAACACCAGAGTTCCATCTAGTTCCTAGTTTCCCCCATTGATTTTGTCCGGACGGATTTGGTCCATAAGGGTTTTGTCCGTAGGGATTTTGTCCATAGGGGTTATAGCAGTAACTAGATGGCTGACCCTAGATTTGACCCCCTGCATTCCATTGATTACCAGCATGACCCACATGAGCAATGTATGGCTGCTAAAAACTATGATAAGAGTCAACCCATGGTTGTTGATAATTTTGGTATGGGGAAAATTGAGTTTGGCCTTGGGGCTCCTAGAAACCATAAGGCGGTTGGGCTCCAAATTGAGCCTGGGGATAGGCGGCATTTGATGAGTAGGTTCGGTTTGAAGTCCAACTTGAGTTTGAAGACCAGATTGAATCTGGAGCCCAAACTGGGGCTGAAACCTGGGTGGAGCTTGAGAAGCAATGAATGTTTGAGTGCCCGGTTGAGCAGGCCCAGATGGATGTCCTTGGTAAAACTGAGGCTAAGCCATCTGACTAGAAGATTGGCCTGGTTGAGATTGAGGTTAACCCATTTTCCCAGAAGTTTGAGCTTGCTGGGTCTAGGGTTGACCTTTGAGGGTTGCCTTGACTAACGAGATGGTTGAGTAGACTGAACAATTGGTTGGCCTTGTTGGATTTGAGGCTGACCAATTTTTCCAGAAGTTTGACTAGGCTAGACAGTGGGTTGGCCTTGATGGATGTGAGACTAACCGACTTGCCCAGAAGGGTGAGCTTGTTGGATACCAGGTTGTCCTTGTTGGATTTAAGGTTGTCCCGGATTACCGAAAGGTTGGTCGAAGTATGTGAAAGATGAACCACTGAAGGCTAAAGGTTGTCCCTGGAAGGGTTGTCCTTGTGGGCCAATAGGTTTCCTTGGATAAGGTTGACCATAATACAGCTGTCTATGAGGCAGATGCCCATAAGACGACTGACCTTGATAGGGTGGTCCTTGAAAATTTGAAGGCCATGCTTGGCCACCTTGATAAGTGGTGGTACCCCAAGCAACAGATAACGGAACCAAGAACTCAATCGCAGGTTGATATGGCATAGGTCCGGGGTGATAAATATGAGTTCCTTAAGAATCATAACAATGAAACAGATTTTGTGGAACCGAATTCTGAAGAGCTTGGATATATTGATCATATGCCCCCCTATTGGAATGGAACCAGAAGAAGGTGGGGCACTCAAGGTAGGATTAACAACTCCAGATTTCGATGCCAATGAACCACTATTTGTAGGACCAGCTAAAGGTCCAACAACAATGGTCACAATTGAAGATGCAGTGACAACACTAACAACAGGGGCTGAAGAAGCCACATAAATGGTTGGAATAGTCAAAACAGATGTGACAGTCACATTGTGAATTTGGGGCGTAACAGGCTCCGAAGTCGGAGTAACAGTACAAGACCACATGGAACTCGTAAGGGGAGATCTAGAGCCCATGATACCCGCCAAAGCATTATAGCATAAAGGCAACGTGATACCAAGAGGGGAGACACAGAAGGGTGAAGTTTCCGTAGGTATAGGGATTTCACTGCTTGCCATAAAAGGTTTCTTCACCTGGGATGGGAAAGTCTTCTTTGGAAGGCTCCCAAATGGGGTTCCAATTTATATCGTAAGACTCATCCTCTCAAGTGCGAGAGTTAAGAAGTTAGATACTTGGACTGATAGGGAGAGTATCACTAACAACCAGTACCTCAGAAGTGACAAAAGGTGGAGATCCTTGGTCACTTGGAACGGGAGACGGGATTGGTGATTCTGCCAAGATGATTCAACTCAAAAACCCTAGGGAAAACTAATGAGTAAGGAAAATAACCCTACGTAAACTAAAGCACAAACAAGATCTAACAAGGTAAATGTGAACGTGGCTGAATACATTTTAAGGCACAGGAACATAACTTGACCTTTTCATATTTAGAGAGTCGAGAAAAGGATGAAAAGATGACTTTAGTCACCTTCGAATATTTAATGAACCTAAAAGGACAAGTGCTCAGATGGACCTTTTCTTTTACGGAGTCCAAAAAGGAACAAAAGTGACTACTCTGGAGAACTAGGAAAAATGTTTACCAAACAATCCATAAAACTGCATATACACCTTGGTGATCATATGAAAACCAAGGAATTTCCATACGGCAGTCAGTCTTCCTGAATGCTGTGTTTGGTGCATTACGGTTTGTAAGGCGGTAGACATGGCTTCCTAAGGATATAGGATGATAACCTAGTGGGGTCTCCCGCATATACTCGATGGAACTAGGAATGTAAATCTGTACTAGCAACTATTGAGTCACAGAAGTAGGAATCACCCAACCTTGAGTGAAAGCAATAATAACTAGGTTTAACGACGCCAGATCACGTCTCTAGCCTGGACCTCTAAATAATATGCATTATGTTCCAATGCATTGTTAGGTTCATTCAGTTCATTTTAGATTTTATCTTGAATTATGTTTCAATTTCCAGGCCTCACCGTATGTATATCAAAACCTAGGATGCAGCTAGAATGAGTAAAGCATCTTTCATTTCGATGAATACGTGCTTACAGAAAGGTAGGGAGATCATTCCCAGGCCAAGGAAAAACCAAGACCAGCAAATGCAATCACTAAGAGACACAATGCATAAACACATCAATTCTTACAGTGCATCGATACTACTAATGATAGATTCAAAATTTGTGTTCCAATTTCTCAAACATGAAAAACTTGAAATGAAAATGTACTTTCACTTTCATATACTAATGAATGTAATCTTTTGATTTTGATAGATTTGAATTCTAAAGAAACAAATGAGCAAGCATGAACCGATTGATCCAAACAATTGTAATCTATGTCTGGTAGTGAAAAATCGAATCAATATCAAAATTGGTTCAATAATTGACACTAAGTATCAACCAGCAAAAAACAAGCAATGGACAAAACTCAAGCAAACCAACAAGATAGCTGCGGATGAACCTTGGATAGACAAGCAACCAAGCTAAATAATTCAAAACTTGAAAAGCTAGGCCACGAAGCCAAAAATACAAGATTCACTCAATGAAGCCAAAGAGTAAGCACCTTAACTAGAAGCAATTAAAACAGACTAATAGGTAAGAGAAAGACATCAAGGGATTAACTAGACTAGTAAATTTAGGAGGTAGAATTGAAAAAACAATTCTACAGGAATCGTCGTAGGCATAACACCAACAACTAGGGACAATTAGCCACTAGTCATAGCAAAGGAGTGACATCATCGTGAGAGTAAACGTATTTTACATGATGGGCCGATTTTAGGAATCGCCACGACTGTGTGATAGGATTCAGCAACACACAAACTTTTAAAACATAGACAAGGCAATGTCGTTGCGGCTATTAAGCTTTTTCCAACAATGAATTTAAAAACAATGGAAAATGAATGAAAACTCCCAAACAAATACCAGAATATCCTTACAGACAATAAAGGGATTTCCTAGATTGACCCAGGTAACCCAAAAGACTGATGGTTCAACCCCAAAATTCAAGAGACACTAAATCAAAATCAAATAAAAGCAAACAAGAGAAGAAAACATAGGAAGGACTCCCCAGCGAAGTCGCCAACTTGTGATGTATGAAAGTGTTCCCTCTGTGGACAAAGGCAACCCCTCTTGCCCTAGAGTGGGTCTAGTCACAGCAAAGACAAAACAATAGTTGATTACCTTAAATAGTCATCGTTGTAGGCCTACCTCAAACCAATGGTTAATGAAGTTTTGTTGTTCTGCTCTAGCTTCTGTTTCCTTCTCCTTAATGAGTAATCAACCTAAAACAACATAAGAAAACAATAGAGCACATAACCGAGAAACGACAATGATCTATTTACTCATAAAGTCAAGAAATCATGAGCTATCAAGTAAATTACATACAAGACATAGGAAATCAGCATTGATTGTATTAATAATAAATCAAGAGCAAAGCTTACAACCAATTCTTGACATCCCAAGCTTTCTTGGAGGGTCCAGCCAGTATGTTTTTCAAGCATTCACTCTTCAAGGATGGATCTCCCAACATAAACAATGTCTCTCTCTCACTTACAAGCTTTAATATAAAGTTAAGGGCACTCCACAACCTCTTACAAGCTATTAACAATCCCACACTTGTCACACTCACACCACAACTATCTATCAAACTCAAAAGGACTTAGCAGCACTGTCCAACCAAGATAACTAGCAGATCATAGAAAAGATGAGCGATTTTATAGGAGAAGGAGTCTCCATGAAATAAGGGAGTGTTACACAAAAATATCATCACCTTGATTATTTGCAGTTGGTGTAGGCCTATCATTACCTATACCAGCTTCCTAAGAAAGTCTTAAACCTTAGCTCTTCAAAACAAGCTTGAGAAATGAGAGAAAGACATCAAAAAAGCAATGTAACTCTGGTTCCGCACTTTCTCTTACTTTTGCCTGCGGGCCCGCACCTTTTGTTCAAGGTTATCTGCGTACTTATACGCTCTATATGTAAAGGGGAGGGTGCGTACCCCTGTAAAAGTCAAAAGGCGCAATCTTTATCTTGAAAAAATCATCTTGGGTTAATTCTAGAGTTTTCTAGAAGCATTTGTTACGTGGATTGTTCGCTCCAAGTGGTTCATGCATCCCATCATAGGAGGAACTAATACCTTGTTGAGAGGAGCTATCCCTTTGAAGGAGGACTCTATCCCTTTGAAGGAGGAGCTGGT